>VXAY01004848.1:567896-779353 GCA_013399855.1 Oxyruncus cristatus
AAAAAAAACCACTCCCTTCTACTCCTCAAAAAAGTAAAATAGTATGGGGCAGAATGGTGCATTTGTCAAAAGTACAGTCAACTTGAAATGGCTCATTGTTTTACCCCAGACACACTACGAAGTTCAGGCTATTAAAAAAACCCAAACATACCTTTTAGCATCGTTTTGCCAAATGAAATAGAAATCAATGGCTCAGAAATTATAGCTCTACATCAGATTACAGGAGACCAAGATCCTATTTACTGCTCAGCCTGAGGCATGGAGAACTCAAAGCCCATACTTTTCACTGCTCAAGAGAGTGTCTCAACCATTGGCTAAGAGAGAATGATGTCAAGCTCTTGCTGTGAAAGCTAATCCATTTTGTAAAAGTTACAAGTTCAGTGGCAGCAGGAATAGTGCCCAAGTGGCCCAGCTTCCAAGGGAGATATTTTTAGCTCACAGCACCTCTCAGGCTGCATAATGGAAAATTTTCACTACAAAATTCCATAATCTTTGGCATATCATCTTAAAACAATGGGATTTTACCTAAGTCTTGTGAAGTTAAGTAAGAATAAACTGATTTAAGTTAAAATGCCTTCCCTATTCCCACCAAAATATATAAACTAAAAATTTTAAAGGCTACGTATTGTCTACCATAGTGTGCAGAAGTGAGGTAATTTTCAAAGTTTCTTATAGTATTCTCCAAATTTTTTTTTTCAATGTGTTTCAATACATTGCAGGGGGGAAGAGATTTGAAAAAAAAACAGCAGCAACTAGAAAGGTGAGTCAAACTTATTAATAAGTAGTTATTTTTGGTTCAGGTGTTACGAGCACATGAGCTTTGTAAGGTCAGTCTGAACACAGAGCTATTGCTTAGTTGATAATAGCATTTCCATGAGTGTCATTTAGTTCTCCTTAGTGACTTCTCACAGATCCAGGGGGATATGTTTAAATTCTTGCCTCACTGCCTTTAGTTCTGCTTCATGCTAAATTCATCCCACACTGCAGCATTCCTGCCAATAGTGCTTTTTCTTATAACAAACATATCTAAACTTAAGAGATAAAGTCTGGTTGCTGCTGTGGTGCTCCCTGAATTTCTGTTTCAGATAAGAAACTTCTGAATCAGCAACTGATTTTATATGTAACTACTGGAGTCAAGTTTCTGGGTAATATCTAACATTCCCTTTCACAAAATTATTTTTTTTGCTTTGATTTTTTGCAGTTTGTACCTTCTATTAAATATGTGGATTATGGGGGCAAACCTATTACAAGGGCCTGTAGCAATAAGACAAGGGGTAATGATTTTAAACTGAAGGAGGGTTGACTTGAATTGTATACAAGAAAGAAGATTTTTACAAAGTGAGGGTGGTGAAAACTGGAGCAGGTTGTCCAGAGAGGTGGTGGATGCCCCATCACTGAAAACATTTAAGGTCAGACTGGATGTGGCTCTGAGTAACCTGATCTAGCTGAATATGTCCTTGCTCACTGCAAGGAGTTAGAACTAGACAACCTTTAAAAGGGTCCTTCAAATTCAAAATATTCTATGATTTCCTAAGATTTACATTCTCAGAGAAACTTCAAGTTATTTTTGAACTGCAAGCATTTCTATCATTGAACTTCTTTTTTAAAAAAAAATTCTCATACAGGTACAGATGTCAGCTTCCTTTCGTTTCTGTATTCCCACTCCAGCAAAACTCTGCTTATCACCTTATTTCGACAGAGAATCATAGAACGGTTTCTGTTGGAAGAGACCTTAAAGACCATCAAGTTCCAGCCCCCCTGCCATGGGAAGGGACACCTTCCACTAGACCAGGTTGTTCAAAGCCCCATCCAGTAACATTCAAATTCTACAGAAACTCCTCCTTTACCTTCAGTTTGGTCAAATATCATCCTAAGAAATCAGCTCCTTCTTTCTCTCACAGAGCATTACTTTTTAGAAATTTGTTTCATTAGCAAGATAAATAGCTGCGACAGCATCATAGGAAATGCATACTTGAGAGAAAAGCACGAGAACACGTGAAAAAAAAGAAGACACATTCAGAGCTTGGCAGAGTAACTTTTTGCATACTGAGTTGTTTACTAAAACTGAAAGAAATGTTTGCTTTTACTATTTTTACAGTACAAAAGAAATCTTTTGGAGTAGACAATAGGTAACTACATACACGATTTATGCTTGGAATGTTTCACCTGTTGCTTCTCTTCTTACAGATGTTCACATCTTGAGTGTAAAATAATAATGCCATCTGGAGCATTATGACATCTGAACAACTACCTGAAAGGAGGTTGTAGCGAGGTGGGGGTCAGCCTCTTCTCCCAGGTAACCAGTGACAGGACAAGAGGATATGTCCATGCATCCTCAAACTGCACCAGGGGAGGTTCAGGTTGGAAATCAGATAGAATTTTCTCACTGAAAGTGTGGTTAAGCATTGGAATGGAGTGCCCAGGGAGGTGGTGGAGTCCCCATCCCTGGAAGTATTCAAGAAACAACCGGATATGGCACTTAGTGCTATGATTTAGTTGACCTCGTAGTGTTCTGTCCAAGATTGGATTTGATGAGCTTGGAAACCTTTTCTAACCTTAATGATTCTATGCTTCTATTCTGTGATTCTATTATTATGTCATGTATATTACTAAGGAATATGAATAATTTTTTATCTGACCAATTTTTTTTTTTTTTTTGAAGGACCTCACTATAGGATCAATGAGCTGACAGGGGAAAAAATCAAATGGTGACATAGTAGATTCTTCTCAGTATCATAACACTAATCCACTAGTTAAAGATATGGTATTAGAGAATTCATCTGAATGGAACTACCAAGTCAATATTCAATAGATATTCTACCAAAAAGTCCTTTTACAATTTTGCAAAAGAAGACAGCATACGAGGTGCAAAAGGGGTCCATGTTTGTTTAAACCATCTTACTCCACCCCTAGAACTGCTGGCGAGTTGCAGACATCATCTGAAAATTGATTTCTAGGCCTTTGTTCAATGCATAGCAGCGTTTAAAAAGTCTGAGAAAAAGCCTCAGGATGACAAAGTTCTTCATGGTCTTGCTCCATTTCCTTTAACTTCAGAAGACTACTGATGGAAATAATCATGCCTAACACCGGTATAAAATTAAACTTTTTTCCCCTAGTTTTTGTGTACATTTATCCTGAATCTGAGAATTTCTTCCTCTTGTGGCAGCTTTCTACAGAACTAGGTACTATGAAGTTCAGCAATGGACAGAAGAAGAATCAAGAAGAATGAGGGCTCATTATACTTTATTTAATTGCGTATTTGGTTTCTTTTGTGTGCAGTGAAAGGAAAAAATAAGCAGTTTACTTTAATCAAGCAAATTACCTTTGAAGTCAGAAATTATCAGATTAATTCCCTTATGATTAAGGTAAAACTATTGTCAGTATCACTACTAATAGGTTTTAACTGTTCTTTCATATGTTTCTAAACTACTGCTTGAACTCCAGGCTTTATCCCAGTAAAATTTGTAAGTCACTGCTGTCTCACCCAAATTAGATCTATGATGGGCTTTTTCCCCAGCTGTATCAGGTGGTCATCAAATTCTCATTTAAGAGAGATTTATATTAAATCTCTGTTTTCTTTGCTACTCTGCTCCAGTGTACAAACTGTGAGAATAGGGAATGGAATACAGATGCTCAAATTTGCACTGAACGTGTTACCATGGAAGAAAACAGGACCTCTCTTCAATAGACAAGGACCAGAAAGAAACATAGTGCCTAAAAAAGCTCACTGAAGAGGCCTTTACAGCCTCTAAGCAAAACACATGCTTCTCACTACAGAAGTAATCACAACAACAGTAATATCTGGTAATTCAAACAGAACTGGGGTAAACCGTGTTAAACAGGAATGGCTGTCTCATGTGTGCTTCCACAAGCCCGCTTTTCCTGAAGGACTGATGGTTCAAATGGGCAAGTTTAGTTTCAAGAGAGAGGTGAACCAACAGATTTATATGCACAAAAAGAATTCTAAATCATCCTAGTTTGGTAAAGTCAGATACATTTATGTATTTTTAATCTGAACTGACAAAGAAGTTTCTCTTCATCTTAAAAACAATCAGGATAATAAATATTTTTCTACTATTACTATTCATAATTTCAAACTGAACATTTATCTTATTTTCTCCTTTGTCAGAATTTTTTTTTGCCAGGTTTCACCCAAGCTTATAAATCCTCAGAAATAAAAATCTCAGCTTTCCAGAGAAATAAAAGTTGCTGAGTTTAATATGTCTTCATTTGAAGATATTTTATCAGCAATTCTAAAACAAGCTGGACCCCTCTTAAGTCTTATATAGGTCTTGACTACCCCCAGTGTTAGGCCAAGATTTTTTAAATTCCTCAAAGGAACAGAAATAATATCAAAAGATTTTTAGCCAAATTTTTCAAATGCATATATATTATTTCCTATAATACCCCTAAAGAAATGGCTTCTTTTTTTTTTTTTTTCTTTTTTTACTTTAAGTTTGGAGGTTTTACTTTTAGAAAGGTACTGAAAGCTGAAGTCATTAATACATTAATTTTTAGCAAGAGGCTTCAAATAACAATGCTTTATGAATCATTTTGACACCAACAAGAGGGTTTTTTCCATTTCTCTCAAGATTAATTTTTCTGCTTCTAGGTCACCACTCTTAACTGCTTTACCACTCTTGTGCCAACCTGGTGGTATGCTTATCAGATATCAGTATTAGTAGGAGTGTTTCCATGTCCCTTAGGCCTTTAAATCCTCTTGCCTATTAATGCACCAATCTAATGTGGTTGTGTACAAAATAAGTCAACAAAGGAGTCTTCAGTGCCATGCCAAAACGAAAAGATTTCTGTAAGAGGAAAGTTTTGTCCACTCATGATTTTATTCCTCTTGCCTCATTCATACTTCTTTAAAACTCTTTATATCTCCTACTACTAAAATCGGATCATTTAGATTATTATCCAATGTCCTGTATTACCCTTGATGATACAAACTGAAAACTATACCTAATGTCAACACCTTAAAATCCTTTTCCTTTATATCTTATGTCTAAATACAATATGGTATGTTTTCTCCATAAAAAATATCAACAAAATTATTGCATAATGAAATTTCCCTCGCACAAAAAATAATTAGGATTTCAATTTTCCATCTTCATGTTACATTTCACTAGTATCTGAAAAATAATACGGTAACAGCAACAGGCTTATCTGGCTCACAGCTTTTGTCATTCAGCCAATACAAAGAACTACAAATATTGTTAATATGAAAAATGAAAAATAAAACATTCAAAGAGAAAACTGAATCCCAATCCCATGGTGTGTTCCAGCCCCTGCTGGGAAAATATTATTATATTTTTTATGATTGTTTGATGATTATTGATGATGTGAGTAGCAAAGAAATTCAGTTTTATATATTTTTTGTACATCTGGCATAAGAAAGTGTGATTTTGTATTTCATTTTTCATCTGATTTGTAAGATTACAAAACATGATTTTTTTTTTTTCTTCTAGATAAGAAACATGATTCTTGGATCAGTTAGAAGTATTAATTTAATATAATAAAGGATGGAAGACTTGACTTTCCCAGAACTTATGTCCCTAATACAGAGAAATGACAGGAGCTGTGAAGAAAACTGGTGTCTTCATGAACAAAGGGACACCCAGAGCAAGGATTCGTGCCTTCTGAAGTGGAAAGTTGTCAAGAATCCACACAGCAGCTGCAAGAAACTCTTTAGTGAAGGTGACCCACAGTCTTTGAAACTTTTCTTGCTATAATGTCTCTTGACTATTCCTTTGCTCTGCCAGACTGTTTATGCAATAAATACTTATGATTGTCTGGTATCTCTAAGGGTTTCTTACAGCATATAGAAGCCATATTTCACTACCTTTCTGTACGGAACCACTACTATTTATGATTCTGTATTCAAATAAGAGACGGGTTTTTTATTTTACATGACTAAGCTACCAATCAAATTAAATTCTAGTAATAAAAAGATTGGAAATGTCTAGCAATTTCTATTGGCATTAACCTCAGCATGGTCCATCTTATTTACCTGTCATTACAATCCTTTCTGTTTGGCCACCCACTTGACTTAACCGATTTACTAAATTATTCACTCTGAAAAAAAAAAAAAATACTTCTATCAGGTAGCTAATTCTACCTGCAATCTTTTCTACCTCCTTTAGCCTTGAGACTCTGAAGACCTCAAGAAAATACAAAACTCACAGAAATTGCGTTCTGAAGGAAATATCCCAAACTGGACGAAAGAAAGAGGAAGTCTGCAGTTCTCCAGTGAAGGGGTGGTGAAGGCTGCAGAAAACAAAGAGCCCAGTTAAATGCATTTCAAAATAAAACATTACTCCAGGTTTGTTTGTACTAAAAGTACTGCTTTACAGCTCATTTACAGATCATCTATTGTATTTTAATTTCTCTGATGAATACCTAAAAATATTCATAATTTTCATACACACTGAAGAGTTCTCAACAAGAACAAGTCATAATACTCTTTGAAGTATCATAAAACTCTTTGTTTGCCTTCAGGAGCTCTGTTGCATTCTCTCTGGCATATGATCACAAAGTGGAAATAAGAGTAAGGTACAAACACTGAATAAAACCTAAACATTATTCATATCAACTGTCTCTCACTCAGGCTAAGAAGCAAATAAGACTCTCTACATACCAGCTGGAGACTAATTTATAGCTATCAGCACTTTGCTCTTGGTAGACAAATGCTTGAAATTTGTTGATGTGACGCCATTAAAATATTACAGCTTGCCCATACTTTAAATTCACAACTCCCAAAGAGCATGCCATTATGCTCAGACATAAGAAATCATTAACACACTAACAAGGCAGCAAGAATGCTACAGGGAAAATAAAATTTGACTTAGTTATCAGCTTCATAAAGTACATCAAAGAGTACAGATAGAATGGCTGGTCCTGTCAGTTCATTTACATTGTCCCATTTGTTAACTTTTTTCATAGCCTTTCCTACTATATTTCTTATTTAGTTCTTAGTTTAAATCAGAGATCAGCAAGCAATGTACACCATGAAATCACAAATTCATCTCTCTGGTGATACAAGAACGATATTGTACTGAGTCTGCCTGGGTTCAAGTCAACACTCTTCATAGCAGCCTGTACAGTGCTGTGCTTTGCATTTGTGCCTACAGCAGTGCTGGTGCCATACCAATGTTTTGGCTATTGCTGAGCAGTGCTCACACACCATCAGGGCTGTCCCTTCAGTTCCACACCACTAAAATCCAGCAGGCTGGTAGTGCATATGTATTGTCTGTGTTGGTGTTGTGATGATGTTATGTCGATTTTAATGTGGGGCATTTTTTCTTGTTGCTGCAAGCAAAGTTCATGAAAAATATGTAATGAATTTAAATTTTCATGATGATTCATAAATGTGTGTTTCAAAGAGATGTGGGGTGGAATGTACTGGGTACAGGTGAGCTGGTGGCACCTCTGGAAAAGTGTATTTAAAAACAGGCCCAGAAGTGTGGGAGAGATGAGTGAGGAAAAATGTGAGGGAAACAACTCTGCAGACACCACAGTCAGTGAAGAAGGAGGGGGAGGAGGTGCTTCAGGTTTAGGAGCAGAGAGTCCCCTCCAGCCTATGGTGAGACCACATGGATCTATTCCAAAGGACTGCATCCTGTGGGAAGGACCCACAACAGAGCAGTGAAGGACTATATCCCCAGGGAGGGACCCCATCCTGGAGCAAGGAAAAATTTTCCCCAAATCAAGCCTGTTTTGCCCATGATAGTAACTAGTAAGGGATCTTCCTGTCTTTATCTCAACCCACAAGCTTTTCCATCTAATTTTTTCCCTCTCTGCTGTTGAGGAGGGGGAGTGAGAGTGAGGCTGGGTGGGCATTAGACAACAAGCCAAGGTCAACCCAACACAGCTGTTTCAGGATATAGACTTCTCAATCCCAAATGTGCGCTCTGGCATTAGTCCACATACCCTGTGTGCATATTATCTCCCTAAGTACAGCTATGAGAAATGTAACAGCAAGAAATCGTTGCCATTCCACGTTTATTTCCCACTCACAGCTTGAATAATCATTTCACTATGCCATAACCATACTTTCAAAGGTCTGAATGTCACCAGTAAGGCTTATTCCTTGCAAATACTGATACCGAATTTCAGTGTCTTTCACTTCATCCATCAGTAGAAAGCAATATTTTGTCAGCAATTCAAGCAATTCTAATTGACAAAATCTGTGCTCTTAATGTGTGTCATTCAGGCATCATAATTGTAAAATCAGTTTTCACCAGCACCATCAGTATAATGTAATGAATATTATTGCAGAAAGACAGAATAAGACACAGAAGGAAATTAAGCAATAAACGGTGAGGAAAATTTTGAGATTCACAGCTAACAGAAAGGCAAGTAAAAGTTTAGTTCCAAATCAGTTATAGTAATATTTGTGCATATGTAGCCTATTTTGCAACCCCCTTTTGTACTTAGTCAAATACCTCTAACAGTGGAGAACTATAAGGAAAAAAATTTTACTGAAATTAGTATTACCATCCTATTTCTAACTTGTTCACATTATATTATTATAGTCTATGATGTAATACATGTAATTTATATTCTAAATTATAGAGTATAAACACAGAAGTAAGTATCATAACTAACACAATGCACATATGGTTAAGAGGCATCATTACCTTATTCTACAAAATTTGTTTAGTGTTTGAACTAAAGTTCAAGAGAATTGCACAATTATAAGAAGGTTGCAGTAAAGTACTGTGTTGACTTCCCATCAGCTGTCCGAACTCACAGGGTAAACCTCCCTCCTCCCTTCCCAACCTCCCCCCTCCCTTCTTCTCCCAGAGCAAGGAAAGAAACTACAGAAACTGAAGAGCCTGGAAACAAATGAATTATATGTATATATATATTATTTTACATATATTACAGCTATATACAGTTAGAATACTATGTACATATAAACCAAACCCCAAACAGTTCCCAAAAAGGGGAAGGGGAAAAGGGAAAAAAGGGGAAAAAAACAGATATACACAATCAAAAACTAAGAACTAGCAAAACAGAGAACTAGCAAAACTTAATCTCACCACGTCCCTTAGAAAAACAGGATCTCCGGACACAGCCGGCACTCTCCAACCTCCTGAGCAGTAGGCCAGCGGCCACTGCAGGCCTCGGCTCCAGATAAGCGAGACCAACGCAGAGACTCACTGTTCCCGAACCTCGCTGGAAGAGAAGAGAGATGAAAACCTTCCCTCCCCTCTTATTTATAGGTCTTGTTATGTAAAAACAGGATGGAATATCTGAAAATGGCCACTTCCCTAGATATGAACCTGGTTACCAAGGAAGGCCTATATTAACCCACTAAAAGTTCCAAGCATATTCAGAATTTCTGAATGTGTTTTGTGTTGCGTGCAGAAAAAGCCACTAAAAATTTCACAAAAATGTGCTTCGCACAGGTCAAACCAGTGTACATACGAACCACCTATTCAAAAATATTTGTACTGAGGTAGAATTAGGGTGGGATTAAATTGTTCTAAAATATAATTTCACCTTTAAAATGTAAAGCAATCTCAGAACAGATGTGAGGAATATGCATTACATAATAACTGAGTGTTTAAAAAGGATGGAAAAAAATCACCTTAGGATATTATGATAGCAATTTCCTTTCGGTGAGTTAAGTCTTGCAAATGTATGTTGTGTACTCTAAACTAGTGCCTTAGCAAAAAAATAAATTGGAGGTTAGAATGGGGGTTTGCATACCTATCTTACTGCCCTAGGGCTAATTCTAAATCATAACTGCTTAAAATACTATACGTGTTTTTAATAGAAAATAGCCACTTTACTCACTTTAATAGCTGACAGCTTAAAAAGGTTCTTGCTTATCTCCTGAAATATTGAAACAGTGACATATAAGGAAGCTCCTTTTATATATCTCCTAGGTGACACTTAATATGAATTCAATTCAGATAACGTCCTTGTTGTCAGTCAGAGAAAGAAAAAAAAAAAAAGTATCCAGGTGCCTATATCCAGTAAAGAAATACTAAAGCCTCCACAGAAATCAGTAACTAGCTTCTTCATATTCCTAAAAGTTATGGTTAAAGCGAAAAAAAACAACCAAACACACACACAAAAGGCCTCAAAACCTAATATTAATGTACTAAATAAACTGGAAATTACATATGCAGCTGAACATTTTAGCTTGTATTACTTATTACTGCCTGAAGAATACTGCCTGGAAAATCCCTGATTGGACAATATCTTCTTTAAGGCAGACAAGTCTGGCAGTTTATGACCATGCTTTACTGAGGCTCTTCTTTTTTAAGACCTCTTTTAAGACCTCTTGCTTTTTTAAATAGGAACAGTTCCTTTGCATGCCTCAATTTACAGTATATTAGTCTAAAGATATCAAAATATGGGAATTGTTAAGTATTTCAGCCTCACCTAAGAAACTATAGTGACAAATGTTCAAAAAAAAAAAAAAAAGCAGCATTTCTTCCAGCATCCAGCTGAGTTATTATTGGGTTGCACACTTTATTATACATGCATCTATTTTATATCTGCTTAAGTAGGTCTTCAAAAGAGCCTTCATGATTCAAGATTAGTCATTAAATACAGTCTATATTATTAGTCTGTAAGGAATAAAAACACTAATCTAGAAAACACTTCTCTTTTGCTATTCAGTTTGACATTTGGCATTGTATTTTGATCGCAAAAAGTGAAAAGTTACTGTAGCCCCATCACATTTTTTTCTCCTCATTCTTTCTTTAAAACCAAAGCCAAAAGTAGAATCAAGAGGGACAACAGGACTATTTCTGTGTGAATTCTGACATATGGTATATTTATCATATTTTACTTGCCTAAAAACTGAGGAAACACCAAAACCAGAATCTTTCATCACTGATTGAGGGTATCTGTCCTATAGTCCCTCTCCTTACAACACTTTATTGTTCTGTCATTATTTCCCACTGAGAAATCATTCCACAAAGATATTGGTGTAACTACCAGTAATTACATTTTCCAAAAAACCCTCACATTTCAAGTACAACAGAAAGCTCTGCATTATTATTAACTGCACATCTGTTTTAGGCATCTTTAGCAATTTTCCCTAATATTCCCAGCACATATCCAATCTTGCCCTTCCTCCAAACTCTCAAAACATTACAAGAGATAAGAAAAACTGGATTAATTTCAAAGTGAAAATAACATCGGTTTTAATCTTAGCTGCTTTCATATCAATCCTACATGCTCAAATCTTTATTGGAAAATTACACAAACTTAATGGAGGATTGTTTCAAAGCTGTAACTTTTAAGATTTTCCGCCCAATTTTACAAAATTTAAAATCTACTTATAGGTCCCCTCCTCTCTAAGAAATGCGCAATTCTTATATTAATATTAACCAAGCAGATAAAACTCTTTTTCGCCCCCTCTGATTGCTCCCCTCTGAAACCTGGACTACAGCACAGAAAGATCAGAAACCATTTTGAATCCCTCAAGCTAAGCTTAAGCGTTAGTCTTGGAGAATGTTTGCACTGAGGCAGACATCATCTTCATACACACTCTCCTCCAAGTGAAGCCAGACCCTGCTCTGCTTTAGAATCCATACTGTGGTAGCAGAGTACCGTGTTGCTGAAACTCTAAAAGAAATGGAGAATACTAGCCTGATCAAACCTGTCTTTAACGCAACTTCTTAGTTTCTGAATCAAAAAAAACCCAGTTGTTTTGCAGCATCATCTGGTTTGACCCTCTCCGACCAAATGTCTGGTTGAAAGGTGCAAAAAAAAAGAGTTCTAAAAAAAAGGAAAAGTCTTTAAAATATGTGCTTGAATTTCTAGTTTAAAATAAATGAGTTTTAATATCATATTGCAATTTTTTTTTACTTTCAAGTCCCCTGCTTTAAAAAATAGATATCAGAACTAGTCTATTTTCTTTTCACCTGATAATCAAATAAGAAATTTCATATTAAGCCTGTGAATTAGAAATTGTGTTACTGCTTTACCCTCTCTCTTTTACCTAGGAATGACAGCTGAGATGAGTCCTTAGAGGCCAAGAGGAAAAATGCACCAGGATCTAAGTGAAAACTCAGCCGGCTTGCTTAAAATCTGACTATCTCAACCTACTGAGTAGCTAAAACATATTAGAAGTTAAGCTTTCACAAAATATTCAACTAGAATAATGTAAAAGAATCAAAACATATTTACTTTTCATGACAGATTGAATTATAACATTCTGTTAAAAGCATGTTTGTTCAGTCAGTGAGATTCTGTTGAACCTTTATTGACAGTTGCACTGAGTTGGGACAACAAAAAGGGCTTTAGCCATATGTGTTCTACAAGCAGATCTAATGGGTTATTTTAAATGCATACTGGAAGTGGAAAACAAGGTTTCCAACTATTTTTGGCATGCATTTGAGATAACTTTTTTGTTCCACTTCCTGAATTTTATTGTCCTTCTCACAGTAATACAAAATGCCCCATCCGACAAAAATACTCACATAATAAATATAGACTACCTCTGACCCTGATATATGTGTTATATTGTAAAATGGCCTTTTCTGTCAGTTTGTCTGAAAATATTTGGGTCAAGTGCATTGTGGCAAAATAGGAAATATATTTTCTTCTTTCCCTGCTGTAGCAAAAAGGTGAAAGTAATTTTGCTACTTTTTGTTCTGGAACAGGGATCTTTTCCTGTCAATCCAGCATAAACTTCAGCAAAAGGAGAATGTAACTACCCATTCAAAGGAAGAAAAAGTCAAGGACAGATTTGTTTTGTATCACTTAATGCAAGCCACAAATAATAGAATGAGTCATTTTTCTCTTTGGTTTCTATGCATAAATCCCACCACTCAGAGTGAAAACACTACCCTTACTCAAACTGTTTACAGATGTTATTAGAAACCATAAAGTCAAAATCATGTGCCTGAAGATCTATTTTGAAAACAGTGAACTTGTGAAGAGTATATATTGATTACACAACTTGCCTTGGCAGGACTAGAAGTTTTATCTTCCTCTATTAAGAACAAATATTTTTTTTTCCTTTGGCCTAAAACTTGCTTTAAACTCCATTAATTAGTGATTATATATAACACTAATACACCAGAACTCTGTCATGAAACATTATTGAAGAAAACCTGATTGCAACATTGTATTTTAGTTGTGTAAAGAGGTATTATATTAAAAAAAAGAATTCTGAAATACATGCTTCAAAAATGAACAATTCATAACCTGTGAATGAATGATTTAGGAAGTAATTATAGATACATTTGATAAAGTGCATTTATACCTACCTAATCTGAAAACTATTGCTTAAAGCAGTCCCAAAATGCTGATTACCATCAGCAAATGAATACTAAATAGCTAGGCAGTTTTGCTCATAGCTGGAGTTTTGTACATCAGGCAAGAAAAGCCTTTTAATAAAGCAGCTCTGTCTGATTCAGAACAGCCCCTAGTGCTATCCAAAATGATGGTTCAACCTTCATTACATTAGGAAAATACAACTCACACATAGAATACTGCAGCCTGACATCTTAATGCAACTGATTCCTGCAAAACACTATAACTGTAGCTCCAGGGAGTGAATTCCCCTATTGTTGGCACTGAATCATTTGCTAGACCGGCACAGCGCTGGCCAGCTGGCAACATAGGAGCTGGACCAAAGCCCACAGGATGCTGCCAGTTCCCTAGAGGACACTGCCTGAGAAGCCAGCATGGGAGAAAGGGGCTGCCACCCCAGCTCAGACTACCAGCCAGTGGCACAGCAGGGATCTGGCACCAGTAGCTGCCACCACTGCCTCTTCCATTGCATTCCCTTTGAAAGTAGCAGATCACCTCACTGTGCCAGACAGAGCATACAGTGACAGCCACTGGCAGTGGCAAGAGTGAAGTCTTAGTGAAGTGTCTCTAACATTCTTGTAGCAAACAGCAGCAGTAAGATCAAGCATGCTGCACGGATGCACGGATGCATGGATATCTTCCCTCAGCTCCAGGAAACACACCAATGTAAGACAGTTTCTTAAAAGCCTGTACATGAAGGCTGGCCTCTCCTGCAAAATTTGCTCCTCATTTCTCATACTTGAGGGTGTTCATATTTCTGCAGAAAAAGGGAGGAAAGGTCAAATTTTTCATCAGTTAATGAGATCATTGGATGTACTTGCACTGGATGTATTTGCATTCCAATATGTAGCTGACGTTTTTTAATTGACCTTCATTCCCCTAGAATCCAAACTCAGATCAGGGCCAGGACATAACTACTAGAAAAAGGCATTTAAAGAGTTCACCTGAAGGGGTAAAGAAGATGAAGACAGGACCAAATCTCTCACCTTGCAGAAGTGTAGGGGACTTTGCCTGCCCTGGCATCTCAGTCCTGAGCCATGACATGAGACGGACAAGCCCTCCTTTCACTCCCAGTTCCAAATAATTCAAGGATTTTTTACTTAACAGTTTGCTGTATCCAAGCCCAGGATAAGTAATAACCACTCAATCTCGAAAGGTTTCAAGGTTTAATTCAGAGAAACAACTGAAGGGCCTTATATCCCTTCCAATTTAATGAATTGAATAGCTCACAGGAATCAGGTCTCTGTTGACATTTCCATAACTTGTTTCTTAAAAGGATCGAAATATGACAACAGCTTCTCTTGTTGCAATATTTCTTTATGTTTTCCTAAGCAAAATCACACTTAATACATAAGGGGGGGTGGAAGGGGCCATAGGGAATGGAGGGTGGAGATGGGCGAGGAGGGACATGGTGAACAGCAGAGAATGAATTTAAAGAAACAAAATTTAAAGGTACCTCAAACTTTAATCAAAATATTCAAAGGTTTTTATGTAGCTGGCTGGTTATACATGGTTTCCAATTTTGTTGTCAATTTTTTTTCCAAATGTTTTAATCAAGACTGAAGAAACCATCTGACATTCTATCATAACAATATCACAGTATATCAGTGTTGTTTTACTTGAAATTTGTTTGTTCAGGCTACCAAGTCAGGCTAAATCTGAATATTGTCCTGAGTAACATAATCCTTGTCTACAAAGACTACTTATTTTACATAGGTCACGGCCCGATACCTAAGTTTTGGTTTAGTCTCAGTATGGATATAACACAAGATAGCCAGAGGTGTCACTGATTTGCTATATGCAGCTTTGAATTCAGTCACAGATGAGGTTCTTATAATGAGCAAAAATTGCATTCAAATACACATGTAAGCTTTTTAGAACAACATGTCTTAATGTACACTTTTCTTGAATAATAGTTTTAGGTCTTTGCAAAGTGTCAGCCTTTGTGATTTACAAGTTTTGTGATAGGACTACTCATTACTTATACACCTGCATCCTTGAT
This sequence comes from Oxyruncus cristatus, assembly GCA_013399855.1. NCBI lineage: Eukaryota > Metazoa > Chordata > Aves > Passeriformes > Cotingidae > Oxyruncus > Oxyruncus cristatus. The sequence goes on from VXAY01004848.1 coordinate 583,189, forward strand.
AATTCTACTCCCATAGGGTTAACTTCTGTTTAACAACCAACTTCAATTTAACATGAGTCCTGCCTCACCTTGAATGTTGTGTGCAATTCTGGGCCCCACAATTGAAAAAGGACATTAAGGTATTTGAATGCATGCAGAGGAGGGCAACAAAGTTGGTGAAAGGGCTGGAAGGCATGTCCAAGCAGGCCGAAGACGTTGACTGTACCAGCTTTGGAGAAAAGGAGGCTCATTGCTCTCCACTGCTTCCTGAGGAGGGAAAGTGGAGAGGAAGGTGAGCACTTTCCCTGGCATCCAGTGACAAGACACTTGGGAATGGTTCACAGCTGTGTGAACCACAGGAGAGGTTCAGACTTGATATTAGAAAACATTTCTTCACTGAGAGGGTGGTCAAAGACTGGAACAGGCTTCCTAGAGAGGTGGTCAATGCCCCAAGCCTGTCAGGGTTTGAGGAGCACTTAGATGATATCCTTAGTATACTTTAACTTCTGGTCAGCCCTGAAGTGGTCAGGTAGTTGGAGTAGGGGATCACTGTAGGTCCCTTCCACATGGAACTATTCTATACTTTTCAATTCCAAATCTTAAAATTTTCAAAAATTCATAGAACAAGACAGCTATCTACTGATAACCTACATTCAAAAAGTGTTTTATTACTGGTTAATGGAGTAGGACTTGACCCATTTTTTATGAAGCGAAGAACAATACAGTGCCTTTCTCACCCATTTTCCCCAACATGCTGCAGTGTTGGGTCTGCCAGCAGGTTGTCTATGTCTGTCTTGTACTGCTCCCAGTGCAGTTCGCCCCAGAAGATGGAGACAAGCTTCTAGTTAGTGGTACTGATCTGGCGGAAGAGAGGGGGACTAAAAGGTAAACTTCCCTTTACTCTAATCTAATTCCACTTTTCAGTCATGTTGAAAAGGGTGTGAATCAGTTGTAAACAGAAAAGGTTCTTACACCTTGGAAAAAATCCAGATGATATCCTCTGCTCATGCTCACATTAGTCACACGCTGTTCAACACCCAGACTTCCATAAAACACCACTATTTCAGACGAGCTATGCTTGACCAGAACAAGCCCCGTTTTGCTCACCTTTTCCTGTCTTTAATGGTTATCAACAGTAAGCATCTAAGTACAAAAACTGAGCAAACATAAAGCAATACTTTTCCTGAATGTTCTCCCAGCCCTTGACTTCAGAAGGAAGTTCTGTGGAAATTCTGTTTCTGTCCAGTGAGATAATGTAAAAAAAAAAAAAAAAGAAAAAAGAAACTGAGTTGTAATGGCTGTTGGTTCCCAGAATTAGTAATTGTCTTCCTGCAATAACAAGGGTAATGGTCACTGTACCATCTATACAGTATATAACCATTTTTACCATCAGTCAGGTAGCTTCTGGATGTCAATACGTCATGTTTACATAAAAACAGGAACCCAACAGAATTGCATATCCATTGTAATACCTGATTGTTTTGCATATTATTTCTTTTATTCAGTGAAGGAAAATATACTTTTAAGAGTACCTGACCAAGGCTAAAAAAACACAAAACTGCATCAAAACATCTTTTTTTCCTTATTTTCCCAAAAATTCCACAATTAATAGAAAACACTCTGCAATTAGGAATAGATTAGTTATCTCATTGTTTGGTGCAACCTTAAAACTGCATGCTCTCCAGACAGACAGATCCTTCCTTGATACAAAATTGCATGCATCTTAAAACTCGGCTTGAATTTTATACTAGGGTTGCACAAGTGACTAAGTAGGATATTTCTTAACAAGGTTACTACTTCTTATGTATAAACAAAATATTGAGACTTGATATGCATAGCATTACTTGGACATATGTCAAAGTTCCTGATTGCAGATGGTTAATTACTGGATGATTTTAGATACTACAGCATCCGTTTTTAATTTTGTCACTTGTCGGCTGTGCCAAATCACTCACAGAAGCAGAATCTACAATTAAAACTTCTGCAATATGTAAAGAATGGCAGGAATGTGAATGATGTGTACGTCACAGACTAGACTAGGTAAGCCTTTGGCCTACGTGTTTCCTGAATTTAATTGATCTTCAGCAAGGCATCATTGCACTCCTCCCACAACATCTAAATGTGGTCACCTGTGCCAAAGAATGACTTCACTCCCCCAGAAAAAAGAAAGAAAAGGAAGGAAATAAAAGTTAATGTTGCTATATACACAAGACACTTGTATGCAGTCATGAAACCAAGATAACAAAAATGCAAAAAGCCTGATATTGTCCCTGCTTTGTAGTATAAATATTCCACAGCATGGTTTTATACTTCTTCATCTGACACCTTTTCTACTAAGAGTTAAGAAACTATAGGACAACATCAACCCTCAGTAATTTCTACCATCTCTGCCTTCATAGATAAAAAAAACCACTTCAAATTACCAAAGGAATATAGCTTAAGAGGTGAAAGTCAGAATGCATATTACCCTTTAACCCATGCATCAGATTATGTACCTGTCTTCCCCTCTGCATATTTCTTTCATGGCACTACCACTCCTGAAGAGACAGAAGAGAGTCTGTGAACACAAGAAGGCCAGAATCCTTTTGTGATTCGTGCTTACTCAAGGGAGTTATAACTTTGCTCTTGGAAGAAGCTGCAGGGCAGTGTTTATCATCATTATTGAGAGAAGCCCATGTGTTCAGGTCCATTGAAAGCACAGACATTTTTGAAAAGATAAAGTTACAATTCCTTCACATTTTTCAATCTCTGCTTAAGAAGGTGTCAGTTGCAGGAAATGACACTGTCGTCCTTACTTTTTGACAATGTAAAAACAGCAGAACATGCCACAATTGACTTTTGTAACAATACTTAAACATATACCTTGAGGATGGTTTGTTCTGCTCATTCCAGGCTCTTGCCTGAAGACGCCTCTTTTTCTCCAAGGACCGCATGCCTAACTGAAATGGCAGCAAAAGTAACAGGAGGAAAATGTGTCCCAAGGACTCAGTCTTAAGTATGACAGTGGCCTTGATCAATCACTGAATCTGGAGAAGAAAAAGTACCCAGGGCAATGACTCTCCAGATATACAATCAATTGCTTATTGAAATAGAAGACAGGCATCAAAATGTCTCTGAGTGAACTGGTGACAAAAAAGTAGAACCAAAACATGCATATGAGAAAATCCTCGATTTTAAGAGAACTTGAAGCAGTTCTGGGGTTTTTTCTGGTTTGTCATTCTTCAGTCTGAAAATAATGCACCTCTACAAGTCCTAAGGGATACAGTATATACACTACTTATGCAATGCTTATGAGAAAAAAAAAACACAAACCAAAACCCATATTTCAAAATAATATTTCTAGTATTAAAGTTCATAAAATGAACTTCTGAATTGGTGGTGATATTCCATTTCCACAATTATTAATTTTCTGTACTCTTGTTCTGATTCAGCAGTGTTGCCCTGCATTTTTTTCACTTGGTTATTTATAAATTAAACTAGAAAAGCCATAAGAACCTACCACCAATAAATTATTAAATAATCAAAGAGTTGGACCATCTTAGGAACTCAGGTAGAATAGCAAAGACTTCAGAGGCTGTGATAGGACTGCGTATAAGACATTCTCATATAAAATTCAGAATTACCATTGAATTTACCATGTTTTCATTTTCACAACTTAAAAAAGCAAAAACCTTTTAAAAAAAAAAAAAATCCCTGGCTTTGAGCAGGATAAGAAGAGAAGGCAACTGAGAGCTTATGGCTCAGGACTCTGCACTGGTGCAGCCTCACCTTGAATAGTGTGTGCAGTTTTGGGTACCACAATATAAAAAAGCTGTTAAGCCCTTAGAGTGTCCAAAGGAGGGCAACAAAGATGGTGAAGGGCCTTGAGGGGAAGATCCTTGAGGAGCGGCTGAGGTAACTTGGCCTGTTCAGCCTGGAGAAGAGGAGACTGAGGGGAGACCTCACTTCCTTGTGAGGGTAAGAGGAGGGGTAGGCACTGATCTCTTCTCTGTGGTGACCAGTGACAGGACCCAACGAAGTTGTGTCAGGGGAGGTTCACGTTATAAATCAGGAAAAGGTGGTTGGGCGTTCTGAAGCAGGCTCCCTAGGGAAGTAGTCACAGCACCAAGACTGATAGAGTTCAAGAAGTGCTTGGACAACCCTCTCAGGCACATGGTGTGATTCTTGGGCAGGGTCAGGAGTTGGACTCGATGTGCCTTGTGGGTCTCTTTCAACTCGGTATATTCTGTGATTCTGTGATTTCAGGGAGGGTAGGGACAGGGGCATTACAGGGAGAACTGCTACAGGCTGCCTACCCATGAAGACAGAGTGGATGAGGCCTCTCAGACACATAGGAACAGCCTTACATTCACTAGCCCTGATCTTCGTGTGGGATTTCAACCACCTTGACATCTGTTAGAAGGATGACATAGCACAATCCAGAAGGTTCCTGAAAGGTACTGATAACTTCCTTCTCCAAGTGACAGAGGAGCCAATGAGGAGAGGTGTTATGCTGGACCTTTTTCTCACCAACAAGGAGAGGCTGGTGGGGAATGTGAAGGTTAAGGGCAACCTTGGCTGCAGTGACCATGAAGTGGTGGAGTTCAAGATCCTTGGGGCAGCAAGGAAGACGCACAGCAATTCACTACCCTGGACTTCAGGAGAGTACCTAAAGAGTGCCTACAAAAGAGCTGGAGAGGGACTTTTTACAAGGGCATGTAGTGATAGGACAAGAGGGAATGGCTTTAAACTGAAAGAGAGTAGGTTTAGATTGAATACTAGGAAGAAATTCTTTCCTGCAGGGGTGGTGAGGCACTGGAGGCCCAGAGAAGCGGTGGATGACCCATTCCTGGAAGTATTCAAGATCAGGCTGGATGGGGCTTTGAACAACCTGGTCCAGTGGAAGGTGCCCTTGCCTATGGTAAGGGGGTTGGAACTACATGATCTTTAAGGTCAGTTCCAACACAAGCCTTTCTATGACTCTATGATACATCAAAAAGTCGTTGATGTGTATAGTTGCTGTGGAACAACAACAGAAAAAACAGGAATTATTTTTTTATGAGAATGAGATCTCAGTATCAGCAGTTCTTCAACAGGTCAATACCAAAATATTAACGATGGAAACAATGTTTTTAAAGAAATTGTTCATTTTCTTTTTTGATGATCACTGTCACTTCATTATTGTAGCAGAAAAACAGATGGTAATACCTCTAAAGATAGTTGTGTTCTTGTTGAAAAAGACTTAAAATAGCAAAGGGAGATCAACATTAAGAATTGTATGTGATAAAAATTAACTTCTACTACTGTACAACACTGTTCTTCATTAGACTTAGAAGAGCAAATTTCCATCATCAAATGTTTTTTAATGTCGACCATTATCATTTTTGGAGGTGATAATTAACCAGCTAACACTACATCAGAAAAATAAACCAAAAACATAAGATGTTCTTTTCTAACTAAAGTAAGAAGAATTTTTCTTCCATTTCTGCAACATCCCAAAGTCAATGAAAGAGTACAGGTTCCAAAACCTGAGATAAAACAGGAAAAATGGAAGGCGTACATTAACAGCAATCTTCTCATTTTGAGTTTTGTCTAACTTCCACTGAGGTTGAACTCCTTCTGAGAAATTCAGTTCTACCCCTATACTCCTGTTGAATTCTGTCCTGAATAAATTCAACAGATTATGTTGCATAAAAATACCTGCAGATTATCTCATAACAAACTTGTCAGAATTCAATCATCAAGAATTTAGTCATATACTTACTATTTTGCCATGATAAAAGTTATCTTTTTTTCATTACATCCCATTATGTTTTTATACTTACTGCACCTAAAAAACCCACTAAAATCAGCTTAATTCTTTTTACTGTAAAACTGAACCATCTGCTAAACCTATTTCAGAGATAATAATTTGCTAGATTTACAGTGAGCATGTTCTAAATTGATCTAATTAGAGTGTCTTGAGAATAAAGGTTGCAAGACCTTTTAGGATTAAAGCACCAATTTTAGCAATTTATGTTCAGTTGGGTTTTTTGTTTTGTTTTGGTCTGGTATTTTGTGGGACTCCTTCGGGACTGGGGTTGTTTATTGTTTTGCCGCAGCTCCACAGATTGAAGGAGAGGGAAGGTCCAGTATCAGTTAGATAATATTAGATAGATTAGTTAGATAGATTGTCTTTAGAAATTATTAAAACCACTACAACTTTTTGTCATATTCCAAGTATTCATAATGAATGTAGAAAATACATTACATTTCACTTCAATATCATATAGTATATGGAAAAAAAAAAAAGGGGGGGGAAGATACAGGCCTTTATTTACTCTTGTTTTTGAGAAAGAGATCTCCAAATTACATAAGAACTGTTAAAAATCAGTGCTTTTCTACAGTTTTGGAAACACAACTGACACACTTTTTTTGTTGTGGTTGTAGAGTGACAGCTAAACAGACATAATGCCATGTGCCCATGGTAAGGTTGAGAGGAGCTGTTTGGCAGGGGGTGGATCAGGAAACAGGAATGATACTAGATGTGATAATACTCTGAAGTGGATTATCTTCCCAGGATTGCTGTGCTGCCTCATTTTGCCAGGGACTTAACTCTGCAAGGTACTGAGTGTTTTGGGGACTGATTCAGCAAAATACCCTAACATCAAATATGTCCTTACATATGTATACAAAAAGCCCAAGCGTAGTATTACACACATCTTCAAACCAGCTTAACTGCCAGGACACTGCCAGCCTAATTGTCTACAAAAATAATATTGTTGCACATAACCTCAGTACAGAAGAGCACCAAACTATATAAGCTTATGACACCTGCCCAAATATTCAGAAATACACCCTGCAGGACAAATTAACCTGAAGTATTTTTTACACCATTCTGAAGATATCATCACAATGAGATGAGGTAATAACTCTCCTAACGTCAACTAGACAGGAAAAAATTTAAACAAAACAAACCAAACACTACAAGTATGCAAACCAAGACTTTGCCTTGTCTAGATGCTTAGATCATTACTCCACAACCACACTCATATTGCAGCATGAGGATGCCTGGAGGCATGTTAACTATGCCCCTGAGCTCTTCAGTATCACCAGTCAATTCAGCAAAGCGTATCAACAGAGAATGAAGGCATCTAATGCAGACACCCTGAATCCTGACCATATAAAGTACTGATGATATACACAAACTCAGAAAAAGCAAAGCAATTTGTGGGGTTTTGTGTGAACAGCCACAGAACAAGGTTACTCTTGTGAGTGTACATGGCTCAGTATTTAGTTGGACAGAAGGCTGTTTCTTCTTCCCTTCAAAAATCAATATACTTAGTAACCCTTGCTCATGTGTCATCTGCCACTATATAAGAGCATCCTGCGTAAATGAGACAATACGCATTCACTTGCAAATGGAGAGACAGAAGATTAATTCCTAGCATTTAAAGGTTTCATCAAGGGCCAGGCTAGTAAGTTAGCTATCTGTAATGAAGGAAACGATGTTTATGGGGCTTTTAAGAACTAGAAAACAACTTCAGTGTTTCTCTTTTTTTCCCTCGTCTCCTGTCATAAGCAAACAAATAAAATTTCTTAATTCTTCCCCATGTATTTCTCTAAGGAATGGATGAAATGTAATAGAACAAATACAAGAAAAATGTGTTGCAAAATAAATCACCTTAATCAGAGAGGATGCAAGCAAGAGTACAGTATGAGACATTGGTAACAGGATCCTGGTACCTGTTCACTCTTAAAACTTATTAGAAGATATTCAGGGTCTTCAGCACTTACTTTAAATGGAATGATTTCTCCTCAGAAAGTATACACATCAATGAAATTGCTCAAACAATTTTTACATTTACCTTTCCACAATTCTTCAGTAATTACCTTCCTAACTCTAAAAGGTAGAGCTTTCAAGTCATGACTTGAGCAGTTTTTTGTTGGCTGAAGAGATGATGGATGAAGAGCTTATATGAGGATCTGCTGCTGGAAAATCTAAACTACAGTACCTAAGTTTAAGAGCAGTAAAACTGCTGAGCATTAGCCATATTGTCAGACTCATAGTTGATGCCCAAGATATTATGACAGGCATTCCCTATTACAATATGATCAATACAACCCTTTAAAATTATCTTTCTACCCACTGAACCAGTTAGTCCTCAGAAACAGCAAAGACAAGGAACTGTTCATAATCTTCTGTCATTTACATTATCCTCTTTTATTAAAGACAGTTTAAAGAAGCATTTATCAATAAGTTGAAATCTATCCCTATAGCAGGAATTATTTAAATCTCACTGTATTTCTCAGTACTGTATCTTTACCCCTAAGGAAAAGCGTCTTTTAATTCTGCAGCCTCTGAGGTCTGACTGATTTTGTCATCAGAGCCATGTTTTACCATCCTCATGGTACATCTGTTCTTTATTTCAGAGGTATAATTCCAGTTAATGTGGATGCATATTCTCTTGCTGTTTGAAAGGTCAGCTTGGATTTCAAAAGCCAGCAAGATTTGTCAAGAGGCCTTAGTCAAAATTGTTCCCACAGAACACAATGCTCCACATCACCCACAGTACCAAAATATCTCATTTGAATCAACCAAGTTGTACCTAAGGGACCTCCAGCCACACCTTGGAACCTGAGCAGTGATAGGCTATTTATCCTCCAATTAACCCTCAAGAGTGCCTCTATTTTGTGTCCTATTACATTAACATCCATACAGTGTAGTTTCATCTAGGGAATATCTTGAAATGCAAACATAAAACAACATTTAAACATTTCTTCCTATGATCCCTGAAGTATGGACTTTATATGAGGTATTAGAGAGGTATTTCTACAAAGATCATTCATGTGGTATTCTGTTTCAAGTATGAGAAAGACCTAGCAAGACAATGAAAGAACATCTCAAATAATGCAAAGCATTACCTCTTTCATTTTGTTAAATTAATACATAGAGCAATTTCTAATATCAAACTGTTTAGTACATACTATACAGATTCCATTACTGCTGTTTACACTCAGACAACATTTTTTTTAAAAAATAAGTCCACATATTATAGGACTACATGGGAAGAAGCAAGAAACTAGAAAGATACCTGACCACAGTTTATGAACCAGATTTTTTTAAAGAGTTCATGAGTTTACTCACCTTTCAATGGCAATAGTAGTAGACCTCAAGGCAGCCAATCTGGGTGTGGGTTTTTCAGAGTCATATGTTATACGTTTATTTTTTCTACAGTATAGTCATAAGGAGCTCTACTAACAAACAACTTGGAGCTGAATTTGCCTCTAGTGAAACAGTGTTCTGAACAGTGTGGACGTACAGTATGTTAGAAATTGGGTTTAATTTCTTTTCACTTAAGAAATGTGCTATATTTTAGAAGGCAAAAATTCTTCTCTATGGATTAGATTTTTTTAATAACAGAAGATCACAGAGGAGAAAGCAAATCCACCTGGGTGACCTCACACTCTGGTGCATTAACAGTGAGCACAGTGAACTATTCTTAGCTAGCAACAAGTTTTCAAGCATCAGCTGATGAACAAGATGACATGCTCCATTTAAAGTAGAACTAAGGCACTAATTGGAACAAAATATCACTCTGCTTAAAGAAAAATCATAGGTTATAGTGGTATTATTGTTTTGAATCACCAGTCAGACCCATCCTAATGAAAAGGGTGAGTTTTAGACCCTGATTGATTTCTGGGTGCTGAAAAGAAAGTATTAGAGCACAGTCCACCCACAGTGCACTTAAAGTGATTCAGAGCTGACAGGCAATAAAAGAAATATTGTTCCTCTTCTCATTTAGCAGAACAAAAATAGCTGTATGCAACTTTATTTCTGAATTTGATAAGTGAAAAATGACTCATTTTATTAGACAAAGACCATTTAAAATGTTAAAAAGCCTGCTCCTATAATTTGCATATTTTGCAAATTATCTTGGTTTATCACAAAACAGTTAAATATAGTATTACAAGATATGTGAAAGCTCATCATATTACTTTTCAGCTTTGCCATATATTAATGGTCATAAAAGTACATATTAAAGATATTATGTAGCTGTTCATATATGGTTTCACATTTTGGACTGTCGTTTGACATTTAGGTACGATGGGAAGACCAAAATCAAAGGTCTTAATGTGCTGCTTACAGACAGCAATAAAACAAAAAGAGAATGGACTAATACAGAAAACCTGTTTTGAATTTTATGCCTCTTCCCTGCATTTACAAACATATGTGCCAATCAAAAGTGCAACTACAAATCGCTTTATCCTACATGTGACTCACAAAGCATATAAACAAATGACTTTGTAGCTCTGTGGTGTTGCTAGTTCTGTGCCCCAAATTAGGCAGGTGATGAAGATTTTACAGGATGAGAGGGTGTCCTCAAATGCACATACCATTATTTCTCTCACATATGCACACACTTTTGGTTAATGCATATTGATATAGCATATTGATATTGCCTTTCCTCCCTCAAGGCCAGGCCCATCTGTGCCATCAAAAAAGAGAGAGTGGTGTAGAGAAAAGATATGGTTACACATCCAAGTTGCAAACAGCTCTGTCAGGTTGAACAGCTGGATGTTAATACACATGTAAAGTAAGACAGATTTTAAAAAATCACATTGACACCAACCATTAGAAACTCACACTAGAACTACCACTTTACTATGTACAGTCAAAATACAAATATCCTCTATGTTGCCAGGTCTTTAATTTTAGAAGTTTAATTTAAGAGGAATACTGGGGAAAAAACCCTCTGGGAGTCAGAGTAGGTGTCAGAAAAGATGATTTAGTTTTTAAGTCACCGGGCTGGAATTCAGGACACAGTTCAACTGAGTTCACTGTAGGCTTTTTTGTGTAATTTTAAAACCATCTAATTGAATTTCTTCATAAATCTCTTTTGTCTACAGCTCATTCAGTCTATGAACTCTTAGGGGAAAAAAGCAAGGGTTTTATTTGTATGAAAGCTGCACCTAGCTCACAGGGCCTTGCAATGGCCACTTACACCAGGAAAATGAATGATGAGGTTGTAAGACCTTTGTGCTTCCTGCATCACTCATGCCTGAGAGAAGCCCCCAGAGAACATCTGCAAAGCAAGTTGATTATTCTTCTTCCCGAGCCTTCCTACCTTCAGATGCCTACAAGTAAACTCGACAGCAGCTAGAAGTGGTTTGCTCAGAAGCCAGTGTTACACCAACCAGTTTTGTTTTACTGTCCCATTTTCCCTTCGCTGTTAGAAGTGGATATTGTACCTTTGTCTTGTGTTTTTACACTATCTAGAGCAAAGGGAGCCCTGATCCATTGGGATTATGGTGTTCCTGTGTTACCAAAAAAGCCCAGTTCCAATATATTTCCCTGCTGGCCCTTGGGGTGTCCCTGCTCCTCCCGGCCCCTACAGAGCCCCCAGCCCATGCAGAATTTCGTAGATCACACTGCCCAGAGAATTTGTGGATGACCTGTTCCTGGAAGTGTTCAAGGCCAGGCTGGATGGAGTTCTGGGCAAACTGGTCTAGTGGAAGGTTCCCTGCCCATGGCACGGGGGTTGGAACTGGATGATCTTTAAGATCCCTTTGAACTCAAGTCATTCTATGATTCAATGATTCTATGATTTTTACTCATTTGAAAAATAACAGTACAGTGAAATCCTCTTTAAGCCACCCAGCTCTTATAATTTTATATTTTACAGCAAAATAATTTTACATTTTATATAAAATTAGTAAATAATAAGCACTGCAGCTGGAATTATTAGGCTACAAACTATTTGAGAGTATTATTTCTCTGAATTTTTCTAGGTCTGTGGTCCCTTCTTCACTGAAACTTTGCTTAAAGTATAGCAATCTCCACTTCCTATCAGGATGTCAGAGGGAGAGAGAGAATTGTAGTTAAAAGAATTACAACAGGTTTGCATTTCTTTTAATTTTGTATTTCTTCTTACATAAAAATCATTTCAGTGCTGTTTAATCTGGCTGACAAGGTTAAAATTAGTGCAAAAGCATAAGGAGAGAAATGAGCACATCTAGAAATGAGAAACAGTGAATTTGGAAAAAATAAACTTATAAACAAGGTCTGAAATGAAATGGTTTCATTTTTGAAGCTAGCTCACTTCCCCTTTATCACATTTTGAATCATTATCATGTAATAAAACATTTTTGTTAAAATATTAATATCTCACATGGTTTTTTACTGGTTAAGTGATGTAGCATTTTAAAATTTAATTATGGAAAAAGGAAATTACTGTTAAACTTTGTAATGTAAAATCCTTTATTTAAAAAATTAATTTGGCACAAATGTTAATATTTTTTTTGAGGGGGGAGAGGGGGTGGTGTTTGGATTTTTTTTCATTTGGGGAAAGTTACATGTATTATACCAGGTCAATTGCCCAAATGTTTGTAAAAGTAGACAAAGGAAAGAGCAAAACTGCACCATCCTGAGAGCTAGTCTGGCTCTTCCTCGTGAGATCTTGCTGATCAACTTGCCTTGAAACATCACGCAAGGCTGCCAGGTGGTCAGAAAATAATGAAAGTTCGTTTTTATAGAAGCTAAAATATTTTAGTACTGGGGAAGTGATTATTACCTTAAACTGAGAAGCAGTGGAGTAGTCTTTTACCTATCATGATAGTCCAGAGAACCCCCTTGGGATGCATTAGAGCAAACCCTGCAGAGCAAAAACCCTGCAAGTTGTTCTGGAAATGCACAGCCACCTTTTATGTAGTCTTACTCTGGGTATTTGAATGTCGTCAAGGACAGCTCTAGGCACAGACTAAGTCACAAGTTGCCTAAGGCAGGACACTGTAGAAGGCAACAGAGTACCAGGGGTACTCTGTCTCGTCAGACTGTGCCAGTTCCCCAATGTGCCAGGCTTGCTATTACAGTTCTAAAACAAAGAGGCAGAAGGTCTTTTTTGAGGGGGAAAAAAATAATAAAAAAAAAATATATGTATTTCCACTTTTTTCTTGTTCTTCACCTTGACAGTACATTTACATCACAGGAAAAAGTTCAAAGACAATATATGTGCTGTTCACCGTTAAATATTAAAAAAAAAGCAAATTACCAAATCAAATTTTGTATCTACAAATTGGAGTACCAAACCATTACCAACTACCAACCCTTCCCAGTTAGGAAGACAGTAAAATATCTGACTAGACCATAAAAAACATCATCTGCATATATATGTAGATGATACAAGGGCATACTTACCTCTTTTTTTTTCCAATGCGGGCAAGATGCTTTTGAAACTCTAAGTTCTGTGAAAACTTCTCATCAAAGGACATCTTGTTTTGAGTTAAACCTAGCTTTATTAAATCAAGTTCTGTTAAGGACAAATTGTTCACTATTGACCCAATTATCTAACTTGTGTGTGTACTTACCTACCCACATGTACTCTGGCAAACGCTATAATTACCCTAATGAATCACAAATAGAATTTTCATTTTACCTTGCAAGTACCAGAAAGCAGTGACTAGAGCATGACTTGATTATATAAATGCTACCTTATTTCCAGGAATGATGACAGAGCTGGTAAAAGGTGTCGTTAAATATAGTTCTAAATGAGCCACTTTGTTCAGCAGATAGAGAAAAAAACAAAAATCAGAAAAACACAGTGAAAGAAAGTAACAAAAGAAGAAAGACCTAAAAAAAGTCACCATAATCTGATGTAAAAGATGGAAGACAAAAAAAGCACCAATAAACTGAAATTAAAAGCCTCTGTAGGAAGGATTTAAAAGTGGGAAGACAAAAAACATATTACATAATGAAATACTCAAAAAGGCAGGAAACACAGTTGTGGTTCTTCTCATCCAGTTTTCTAATGTACTTAGAAGCACCGACTTCCACGCAACCTATACATATGAAACCACTGGAAAGCTCCAGCTATTTCTGCCAGTGTTCATTGTAAGGTACACTCCACAGATTACCTCCAGATCCCTTTTCTGAAGAACGCGTATTTCAAATTCCTGTGACACAAAACATTTCTCACAGATAGGTAGTGCCATGGCACTATGGCCAGCTATGTTCCGCCTTCTGACAGCTCTTCAACTTGTGGAAACCAGAAAGTGAGAAGGTGAGAATATCTGCAAAGCTACTAAGAGAAGTAGATGAGACTGCCCTCAAGTTCTGCACAGTAGGATCCAGTAGATAACTAGCTTTGGTTTCCTTTGATTTACTTTGGTTTTTTTTTTTTTTTCTTTAAGAAATGTTAGAAAATACTTCCTATTCTTTTTTTTTTTTATTGATCAGTGAACTTCCATCTGTGGCTGGATTGTGGTTACACCTCCATTGGGTCGCACCATGATTTTTGAAGGTATCCTTATTTAGAAAAATGTTTAGGCAAATATTTCATGGGAATTTCCTTCGGAGGTAAACATGTGCTTTCTGAAATAACTACTGATGATCACGGTAACTTCTAACTGAGAATTGTTAGGTTAGCAATCAAAATATTTTCTTTTCTTAACATAAATTCACACCTTATAATTATAAACTTTAAAAATATCTAGAAAATAATATATAGTTGAAAATAGTTTAGGTTCCGATGCAGGGGATTGAATTTGAAGTTCTGTTTCTCTCTTTTTAAATGTTGATTCTCTCTTTTTCAATCTTATGTTAACTGTCCTAAAGGTTGTTTTATTCATTTCTTTATACTCCTAGGGAAGAAGGTACTATTTTTCCTGGGACAAATCCTAGTGTGATTTTGATAAGAACACGCAAGTACAAACACAAAACCAGTCTCTGAAATTTAAAGAGACTGGAGCAACTAACGTGGCTTTGTCAAGAACAAAGCTTGTTAAACACACTTGTCCTTTATGGCAGGGTAACAGGCCTTACAAACAGAGGAGCTGCTGTGGGTATTACACAGCTCAGCCTCTGGCACTGTTTCGTGTGACATTTTCAAAGCAAGCTAGGGGAAACCAGTCAAGCTGAACTTGACGTTAGGTGGGGGCAAAAGAAAGAAAAAAATTACAGAATATCAGTGGGTCACAGCAAAACTGATGAAGTGTGTATTAGGTTACAGTGGTTTCTCCAGTATTCAGTGCTATTCATTACAGACTGTGGAAAAGGTAATAGGCATATGAGACTGAAAGAAGATAAGAAGGTGGAACAGACTGCAAATAAACTGCGGAAAAGATTATAACTCCAAAGAAATTAAAAAAATGACCTGAAAAATAGGAAAACAAAAATCATTAAAGATACATGCTTATAGTAATAATCCAACTTGCGCAAATAGAGAACGGCAAAACTGACCTTAAAATTTAGTGCCTAGCAAATCATGACCTGCAAACACTCAACATGGTGCTGTAAAAAACAGCAAAACACAATGCAGTGTGGATAAACAGGAGTTTAACAGACAAATTTTCTCCAGTCCGTACTATTAAGTCTTCAATCATAAGATATTACCCAGTTTGGGGATCCAAAGATCAGGAAGGGTCCAGTCAACTGCAAACAGTCCAGAGAATTATCAGGTATCTCAAACCCTATTCTCTGAGAAAAGTCTTCTAGACAGGTTGATAAAAATATGTTAACTGTCCTAAAATGTTTTTAGTTTTCTAATTAAAAGGAAAGAAAATGCTTAGAAGTAATGGAGTGAAATTGCATCAAGAAATAACTAAATTACACATTTTGGAAAACTTTATAGTGGTGAAGAAGGTGGACCACCAAAACATATCCACTGTGGAGATGTCTTCCATCAGCAGAGACCTTTAAGGATAAAACAAACAAGCACCTGTTTTCCTATAAAGCAGACATTTTTGACCAATAACACTGACTGATTCAACTGAGTATAGGAAGCATGAAGCTTCCTATAAGGATCAATCTTCCTAAGGATCAATCTCTAATCTTTTTCCTCAAGGTACCATAAGGTATTTAAAGCACAGATGTCTCTGAGTCTGAATTCTCAAATTAAGACACCAAACCTGACTATTGCTGACAAAAACTTAACTTATACTAAGCCATTCAAAGCACTTTGTTCACTCTAAGATACCCAAAGCTTTTCTATGTTTTAGGGTTTTTAAAGCCTGGTTTGTAACATATCTTGCTCTGCAGAGGTATGCTTTCCACAATGAAAACAGCATTTTGATGGGATAAAAATATCTACTTCCCTCACTAACCTTTTGAAATACATGTAAATGACAGCTACACTACTTAAATATATACATTTATTTTTAAAGTTGTTAACTGTCATTATGGAATGGCTTGATTGCTAGGAGCACAGCAGTCACATCTCTGCATAAGTAAGTGCAAACCACTTATTTCTGCAGAACATTCCTCGGACACAGTATGAATAACACTGTCTCTAACAAGTGCTTAGTCTATGTAGCTTGATAGTCAGCATGTGTAAAGGTAACAGTTCTGTCTAGAATATACTCTAAATAGAGTACATTACATATTACCTACATGCATTTTGGCCACGAATCATCACCAGAGCAAGACATCTCTTGTCAGTTCAGCCATTTTCATTGTATTAGACACTAAGAGAGAAATCAAAAATAAATTTAAAAAAGCCAAACATGGCATTTGAAAAAACCTTCTCCAGCTTCTTTCCATGCTGCATGTTCGGTTTAAGCAATTTGGAGGCAAATTTTTTTTTCCCTAAATGAATCATTTTACACACATTTTTTAAACTGAACATAGAACCTTACTACCTATGAATGTGGCATAAGTAAAAGAGGAAAACTGGTATTCACAGTATTTTATTCTATGTCAAGAAAATCATTTATGTCTTACTTGTAGTATAAACCTGTCAAAGTCTTTACCCACTAACAATGATCTGCCTTAAAATAAATTACATGCTTTCATATCTGGTCCAGACTCATACAAGAAAAGAAAAAATAGTATGTTTTCCAAAGTAGACTCTATTTGTATATTCTAAGATATTTCCACAAATACATAAAATCTTATTTCTTTCATACTTTTGCTTAAAGTATCTCCTGAAAACTGAGAAAATGTTCTACATTGGGATTCTTCCCATCCTACGCTACAATTATGCATTCTTCAGTTGCAGTAAGGTCACATTTCTGTAAGGAAAATAGTTTTGATTGTATGCATTAGAAAAATCCAACACTTGCTAAATACAAAGCAGATCAAAAACACAACAGCCCCTTGTACTTTATGAACAAGAGGAGAAAAAACCCAAATGTTTATGGTTGCTTAAAAATATCTATCCACAAACTATAACAGAAAAGATCAGCTAAATATTGAAAAAGAAGTTGTTTAATCTTATTTCTATTCAACAGTGAGAACAATACATATAAAAATAAAACCCTGAAACTCTGATGCTAATTACATTTAAAATACAGCCAAATGTTCTAGTTTTCTTTCAAAATCTGGAGAGCTTTTTCTTACAGTCAAAACCAATTAAACTTTTTGTCATTGTCTGATGTTAATTAATGGCTTTTTATTGACCTCAGTGAGCACAGATGTTTTGCAAGGTGCATTCTGTTAAAAGCTATTGATAGTCTAAATACTTCATAGTAACTAGCTCTGTCTTTCTCCTCCCTGTAATTCTCATACTCTGAACTAATTAAGGCTAGGAGTGTTTACTAGTAATTTAATGGAAAAAGCAATAATCTTTACCCTTACTGAAATTGCTTTGACTTAGCACAACACTTGTATTTTCCAGACTAATCTGTAAACTAAACAATAAAGAGCACTAGATCTGAAGAAGGTTAAAATGTGAATTCCAGAGCAAAGACAATCAGTGAAGATGTAATCATTCACGGCAATGCAGAGTGGCTGTGGGAAGTCAAGATGAACCTATTAATTAGGCAGTGCTATTAATTTAACAGCTCAGAAAAAACAATGTTTTGCTGAAACAAGATATTACTTTGTTTCTAATGTGTGAGCAGACATAAGAACAGGCAGAGAGCATCATGTATTTGCTGTGACTCAGAAGTACATTATGAAATATTCCTCTTTGCATGAGGTCCCAGCAAGAGACTCCACC
Source organism: Oxyruncus cristatus (assembly GCA_013399855.1). Lineage (NCBI taxonomy): Eukaryota > Metazoa > Chordata > Aves > Passeriformes > Cotingidae > Oxyruncus > Oxyruncus cristatus. The sequence goes on from VXAY01004848.1 coordinate 601,062, forward strand.
TTAAATCTAAACTGTTGGATGTGGGCATTTACAGCTATCTATTTTGAGAAAAGAAGTCTATATTTTATAAATAAGAGGTTAACAATTTGTCTCATGTTCTGTGTCTGTGACAAATTAATAACCTACAGAGAGTTCAAGATGATGCATTTTCAGAGCAAACCAAAAAGTACGTAAGACCCTCTGATTGTCAAAAGTCTCACAGCCCTGACACAATATGAAGAATTGGGTCTTCCACCCCATCCTCTCATAATTTGTGATGCACAACAGCCCAAGAAAAAGTAGCTGGGCTCCACTTTACCAGGAATGGAAGAGGAATCAGAATCTCAATATAGCTAATGGCTTTCTGCCAATTAAAGCCATCAAATCTGACATGCTTTTACAGTCCTACATATTTCCAGTCCCTAAAATTCCTTTGGCTGTCCCACAGCAGTTGGAATTCACTGGTACCAAGTAATCACTGTTGTGGAGATAGAGAAATAGTTCTGTGCTTGCTGTTGTGGAGATATATCTGGAAAAGAAGGATTTTTTATACTTCAAGTATAAAATATATATACAATATATACTTTTTTATACTACAAGTATAACCTTGTAGTGCTACTATCAAAGCAACTAACACCTGTAATCTCACACCTCTGTCAGTGACTATCTTCCCTGTCTTTCTGCAAGTCACAGGTCTTGAGATACAACTAATGGACTGAAAGCAGTGAATCTCTTCCAATAACGTCTTGCTTAAGACTTATTGGTACCAGCAGCAGTGACTGGCCTTTACCCAGAAGCAGCTGAGGTAAAAATATGTTTTGTTCTGTTGACTTAGCTTTAAGCTGATGCCTTAAGCCCTAACAGTTTTTTTAGTTTTCTAATTTTTGTAAGCTTTATAAGTATTATAAGTAGTAGAAGTAGATTTTAAAAGCAGCAGCCCTTGTTCCCTTACCCCGTAGTACATTCCTAACCCTTTTACCCCATTCTATGCTCCCCATATCAAATCTACCCCTGAATTCAGTAGAAATGTTTAGTCTGTTGTCAAGGCAAGGCCTAGGCTGTTTGGGAACAGCCATATCAGGGCCTGAACAACAAAACAGGGTCAAAAACTAGGTAAGTATGTACCCTTTGTGCTCTGAAGATGATGATGGTGATGAAGAGGTGGTCCCGAAACGCCCCCAGACTCAATTCTCAGGGGTGGATCGGGAGGTGGACCAGAGCAAAGGCTACAGGGTGGACACACTTAGGATTGGACAGATAGTATTATAAAAGATGTGATACAACTGTATTGAAGCGCGCGCGTCTTGTAATAACTTTTGCCTTGGCACAGTAAACCCTTTCCTTATTTCACCCTAATTAACTGCTCCTGAGTTATTTCTTAAGTCCAGGTGCAAGCAGGTATCAAAGCAGAAAGATGGGAACCATCCATTGGTGAGGACAACAAAGTCTTAAACCACTGCAGCTGTTACCTAAGGGATTGTTAGCAGAATCCTAACTGAACTTTCAGGCTATATGTAAGCCACTAAATTAAAACTGTCAGGACCATGCCAATCCTTGAAGCCAGCTGAGAAGGATAAGCCTGCATTTGTGCTGGTTAAATCTTCTAGCCTCTGACCTGAACTGGTTACACTCTAACAGCTGTCGGGAGGGGGCCCTGACACATTTTTTTACTCCGTTTATGCCAGGTACCGTTTCAGAGTGATGCACTCCAGTGCCCAGTAACCTTCTTGGGAATAAATTAAACATACAGGTGTAGATGCAGAATCCTTCTTATTATTGTCAAAGACTAGCTTATGCAAGGGTTGGTATTCAGATTGCGCTCGGTGGCGAGTGCCATTTTCTTTCCCTCACACTATTAAGAAGTCAAGGTGTAAGAGATTTCTGACAGTTCCTTACATAATAATGTATCACAACATCCTATCTTTTTGGATAGGATATTTTTAACGCATCATAACATTGTATCTCTTTGGTCCTTTTCATTCTTAAAACTGTAAGATCAAACACCAAAGCCATAAAATAATATCAAATTTTCTTTCAAGAATACTTGGATGAGTTACATCTTATATTAAATAAAACAGATTAACCAAAACCAGGTCAAAGGACTAATACTATTTCCCCCTCAGTGGAGCTATAGTAAAACATACCAGCTAGTGTCACAGAACTCTTCCTGGAATTGAATCAAAGAAGGGCCGAAAATACCACAAATGAAAACAAGAGATGCTGGAAATTTCCAGAGGGACATGGTCAGGAGTTTTCTAACTTGACCGTAGTTACCTTTTTTCATTTTCCAAATCACATTTTGAACCCCAGCTAGAATGCTGCAGCTGAAGCTCAATGCCTTTACTTTTTCTACTCTTCAGCTTGTGAACAGCTTACTGAAAACCACCTGTATTTCTGCCAACATTTTTTTTAAAGGATAGCCAGCTTTGGCAGTCAGGCAGCTGAACCAGATGCTCCAATGCAATTTCTGGAAACTGAAAATAATAATACAGCAATTTAGAACCCTGAGAGAGAAAGACTAGTACTAAAAAATGCCTTATCTGATTTCTAGAGCACAAGAAGATTCCAGGTTTGGAGGAACTCAGACAGCATCATGGAACCACTTCAGCACATGCTCAGTGTGCTGGTTTTCTTCTAGTTCCCAAAGACGTGTCACAAACAGTGCTGAACTTCAAGCTGCTGAAGCCAGATAGCTGGCAGTCTTTAAGCTAACATAAAGCCTATCTGGGGTATCTAGACTATACTGAAGCTTTGACACTTTTTTCCGCAAAATAACCATCAATATATATTGTATCATACCTTTGTTTTTCTAGGGAAGACAGGGTGGAGGGGTTTATTTTATGATAGCTGTTCTGTTGCACAGTGAATTGCACTTACTATGATAACATACTCCTGTCTGTGTTAAGCAGGATGTTTAACAAGGTACATTTCTGCATTTTATTTTTTTACACATGCTTTCTCTATCTCTAGTACAGCAAAACATCCTACACTGGATAGAAGGCAACTGCTACTCTGGAGGGTTTTTTCACGTGGGGCTTTAAAGTTTTCATTCGTACCAGGGCAGAAGAACTCATTGGTATCCTGGCTTTTTTTTTTTTGCTACTGAAGAGGTATTAAGAAGTTTTGTGCTACTAACAGTCTTCTCCTTGCTCTCTAACAGAGCCTAGCAGGTTAACTTTATTTTGGAGGAAAAACTCTGAAAATATGTGCAGGGATCTTTACCAAAGACAAGCCTCAGGAAGACATACTTTCCAACATCCATATTGAAGTGTGACTATACAATTACTATTTCTAAATCATCTTGCTGCTGTAGGGAGAAAATTCATGAGGCCAAAGCTCAGCTGCAGTTGCAGCTGGCCAGAAATGTGGGGGACAATAAAAAGAATTTATCAAATACATTAATGGCAATAGGCAGTATAGAAATATCATTGGCCCATTACAAGGTGAGGATAGTCACCTCAAAAACAGGGACAGATGCAAGGCATAGGTGTTTAATGCTTTCTTTTCCTTTGTCTTCTCCACGGATGATAGACCAAGGTGGTATCAGTACCCTGAGCTGGAGGACCATGACTGCAAGAATGATCAATTCCCAGTCAACATGGAAATTGTATGAAATCTGCTGCTCCAGCTGGATCCCTACAAATCTATTGGCCCTGATGGGATTCATCACAGAATCCTCAAAGAGCTGGCTGATATAATAGGGAAAACTCTCAATGATTTTTGAGAGGTCTAGGGAATCTGTAGAAGTACCAGCTGACTGGAAGCTAGTGAATGTTGTCCCAATATTTATGAGGGCAAGAAGGAGGACCCTGGAAAATACAGGCCTGTCAGTCTCACTTCAGTGCCTCATAAAATTATGGTGAAGCTTATTTTGAGAGTTATTGAACAATGCCAGAAAGACAACACTGTCATTGGTCACAGCCAGCACAGCTTCATAAGAGGAAAGTCCTGTTTATCAAACCTGATTTCCTTTTATGACAAGGTAACCCACCTACTTGATCAAGGGAACCCAGCTGATATAAGCTTTTTGGATTTCATTAAAGCTTTTGATACTGTCTCTCACAGGATCCTTCTGGACAAAATGTCCAGCACAGAGCTGGATAAACACATCATGTGAGCAATTGGCTCACAGGTCAAGCACAGAGGATAACAGTGAATGGGGTGACATCAGACTGGAGACCTGTCACTAGCGGGGTTCCACAGGGCTCCATCTTGGGCCTGTGCTCTTCAACATCTTCATAAATGACTTGGATGCAGGACTGGAAGGGATACTGAGCAAGTTTGCAGATGACACAAAACTGGAGGAGCTGTTGATTCCCTTGAAGGCAGAGGAGGCCCTGCAGAGAGACCTCAACAAATTAGAGAACTGGGCAGTCACCAACCACATGATGTTCAATAAGGGAAAGTGCCGCACTCTGCACCTGGGATGGGGAAACTCCGGATGTTTGTACAGACTGGGGAATGAGATGCTGGAAAGCAGTGCCACAGAAAGGGACCTGGGGNCACTGGGGCAGCTTCACCTTAAATATTGTGTGCAGTTTTGGGTGCCTCAACATAAGAAGGATATAAAGCTATTTGAAAGCACCCAAAGGATGGCAACAAAGATAGTGAAGGGCTTTGAGGCAAAGCTGTATGAGAAGCGGTTGAGGGTACTTGGTCTGTTCAATCTGGAGAAGAGGAGACTGAGGGAAGACCTCATTGCCATCTGCAACCTCCTCATGAGAGGAAGAGGAGAGGCAGACACTGACCTCTTCTCTGTGATGACCAGTGACAGGACCCAAGGGAATGGCCTGAATTTGTGTCAGGGGAGGTTTATGTTGGACATAAGAAAAAAGTTTTTCACGCAGAGGGTGGTTGGGCACTGGAACAGGCTCCCCAGGGGAGTGGTCACAGCACCAAGCCTGACAGAGTTCAAGAAGCATTTGGACAATTCTCTCAGGGACATGGTGTGACTCTTGGAAATGGTCCTGTGCGGGGCTAAAGGTTGGACTCAACGATCCTTGTGGGTTCCTTCCAACTCAGCATATTCTGTGATTCTGTAATCTTTCCTATTAATGACTCTACCACCACAAAGAAAAATTATTTGATTTTCCAGCACTAAGGAGCTGGAGTTAGCTTTAATATTTTGAAGCATGAAAGCATTTCCCTTTTGAAAATTTCTACACACTGATATTCAGTTCAGTGTAAAGATATGCATTTTAGATGGGACCATCACTGGGAAAATTCTTACCCTATCCATAGGCTCAGGATTTCTCTTAAACTGCCACAACTTAAATAGAACTCTTCATTATGAGCCTAAATTAATACCTCCAAACACAGAACAAACTCAGGATGCAGTACACAGGTTTTCTCTAAGGAGAGGTGTTTTCTTTAACCCAGGTTCCTATCAGTGATCCTGTTTACCAGTGGAATCCACACATAGCTGCACCTGCACAGCTGAAAAGATACCTAACCACAGCAAAGAAATTAACATCTTGGAAAAGAAGAAGATTTTACAGATGAAAACCATCTCACCAAAAGCCTATGCACTGACACCAAGCTCAGGGTTTTGTATTATGTCCTTCCATTTGTCGTAGAGACAAATTGTTAAAAAATGCATACAAAACATTTCTCTTTTTGCGATAAGCTAAAACCAGTGCTGTTCCTTCTCTAGACTTCAAAATACTTTAGCACCCACTAAACATTAAACAAGATCCCATCAGTCAGTGTCCTTTAGTAATGCTAATGAGCTTTGTATCAAACAAATAAAGGTTCCTGTCACTATCACCTCTCATCACCTTCTATGTAGAGAGCTACATTCACACATTCATAATACAAGTATAATTAGTTCCTAAACTTACTTTTGATCAACATCACCTTTAGGGAATAATAAGAAATATAATTTGATTAGCTTGGTTTTTTTTCGTCTCTCATGATTTTTTTTTTTTTTCCCCAAACATAAAATAATAAAATTTTTATAGAGTAGCATGTTTGCCATTGACCCTGCTGGAAAAGGGTGTTGATTTCAACATATATTGTTTCTATCCAGTGTCCCAGCAATTGGCGGCAATTTCATCCATTGCTGCCTTTACCTGAATTACTAGTTTTTCAATAACTGAGCTTCTGTTGGAGTCAGAATAGAAGAACTGGCAATTTACTTGCACACTATCAGTGTAAATGTTACCTCTCTGGGGAATATTACATCTGTGTCCTAAGTGCAGCTAAACAGAAAATTAACTATCCAGCAAAACAGTTTCTGCAAAGGTACTGCTACCAAAATCAGACCAAATGCTGCAGTAAACTCAGCTTAAATCGTTGTTTCAGCAGTGTGAAGGAGGTCTGTTTTGCAGTTTTGTTTATTATTTTACTAATAAAAACTTAACAATGGAGAACAAAAAAAAAATGCAGGATGATGAACAATTCTGGCAGATATTAGATATGAAATAAGAATTCTTTCCCCATTCTGAGGTACAGTGGCCTTGAGCAACTCACACTGGGGCAGGGACACAAAGACCAAGGAACTGCAGCCACGGACAATGCACATGTGGGGCAGAGGAAAACCTGTAAAAACAGCAGAGGAGTAACAGAGATAAAGTGTCACACAGGGTGCCCAGACTCCTGCACCAAAGGTTTGGGAGGGACCAACTGTAACACCCAGCAAAAGGGGAAGTGAGACCATGATGGGGGAGGAGAGATGTTGGACTGAAATTGAGCTCAGGGAGGAGTTGTTCTTCCCCAAGGTGTCTGATTGTTTATTTTCTGTCTCTTGTAATCAGTGATGAAAAGTTTATGTTAACTAGAAATAACTAAGAAACTAAAGTAAAATTCCCAGCTGAGATACTTTTGCCTGCAATGATAGGCAGTATCTTGCCTGTATCTATCTATCATCTAGATACCAACCCTGTACCACTTTTAGAGCTTGAGTCAAGTTTTTATTTCATTTCATGCCTATTTCCTATGACTACCATTATCAACTGAGAGGTACATGACTTCTGTTTACACTCCACTCAAATGAAAAAAAAAAAAAGCAAAACAAAACAAAACAAATTCAGGTTTGATGTAAAAAGCTAGCTGTGAAGAATAGGGATTTTCCTGTCCTGGTGTAGTCACGTTGCCAGAACAAGCTCCAGCTGATATTTTGCCATATCATTCTCCTCGATATTAGAGATCTTTTAAATTATGGCTTCTGTCATCTGACTGGGTGATAGGAAACAGAAAGTCACCTCAGAAAACCGAAAATTGATACAAACAATAAATTGTCATTTTTAACATGCTACTTTACTGATGAATACAGAACTAAACCAGTATATATAAAATTCTAAGTGGGAAACATACTATCAATCTTATACTAGTTTTTTGGGATAAGGCCAGTTTCAAACAGTCCTTAAGTCTCTAATACCATAGACCTTTGATTTTATTTTTTTTTTTTAAATCTTACAAATTTAGATGTGAATGCTCATTGGTTGGAAATATATCGAAATGCCAATGTACAAAGATAAATACAAGTCAGCTGTCAGAGAACTAAACAAAATGCATCATCACATGCCTCAGAAATTGCATTCTCACTTGCATTTCTGGGCTTAGATTTTTGTTATGTATTTGGATCTAGAAATATGAGAAAGTAACAATCAATATGTAAACAATGAAAACAGCTGAAACTTGAAAGCAGTATAGAATTAACTGTCAGAATGAAAACCTGAGTGGTTTGGTTTTCTTTCACATAAAATTTTGTGTTCAGAAATCAACTTGCATAATTTACTAGCACAACAATCATTAGGGATTTAAGGGGACTCTGTAGAGCAGTTGCCCATTTATCGTACGCACATTTTGCTGTCAGCCTGCAAGGTCCTGCAACTGAAACAATACACAGTTCCCAAATGCCTTTGTGGACCTTGACCATGCCTTGCTCCTGGGAGCTAGTAAGCACAGACATGAAGAAAAACCCAAAATTTAGAGAAACTTCTTCCACTTTTCTTACTAAACATATCCTAACCATATGCCTCTTAGGAAGACAGGTACTGCATATTCATCTCATGTCTACATTCACTGGAGACTTCCACCTAGGGTGAGATTCTTCTTTTACTGCTTCCTAGAAGTTCAGTCATGTGGTGAGTACTCAGAAACCATCCCTTATCCTGAGCCATTGGGAACATGGTCAAATTCAGCACGAAAGGTGCAACCAGTATGTGTTAGAGTTGCATTTGGATGAAATTTGTATTATTCCAAGAGGTTCATTATTGATTTTAATTTACTTTCAGAACTATCTTCTTTCCCTCCCATGGTGGTACTTGAGATGTATTTATAGTAGAAACAGTTTGACATGTCACACAGGGATAACAAAAGCCCTCTCACACATGTGAGGATCTTTACAATGATTTAATTATACATAAAAATATTTACTAAAAATGAGTTGAAGTCACTGCCATACAAGCAGGATTTTGTCTACTTCTTTAAAAACAAAATAAATTTATCCATTCCCTCTCTCCTCCTCCAGAAAAGCATTGAAGATAGCAGCATACATAGTCTAAGAGATCATCATTATATCAAAAGCCCAAATCATATACTAGCTAAAATCCAGAAGCAAAGTTAAAATAAAATGCCAGGGCAGAATAAGAAATTTCAATTGTAAAAATTTTGAGTATTTTCATCTTGGAGGCAGAAATGAGGCTTCTATTATATTTGTCATAAGCCGGAGGGGAGGAGGAGGAGGTAAAGTACTTTAATAGTAGATAAATTTACTGTCAGATTCAAAAGTCATGAAGATAATACTGTTACACTTAAAAAAAAAAAAAAATTGAAAATTTCAGTTTCATACCCAACAATACTGACGTTCAATGTTACAGCCAATTTAGCTTTTAAAATATTTTTCTACATCATAGCTTATTTCCAGAGTTAATAATTTTTAATTTAAAAATTTATGGCTTCTTAAAAAACTATTGGTGATAGAAAAATAGGATTTAAAAATTGAATTAATGAGATAAAATTCAGCTGAGTGTTCTAAAGGTGACTTCAATTGTAAAATTAACTCTGCCCACATCATTTTATTTAAGGCTTACTATTACAATCAGAAAATCAAACTGCAAAAGTTAAACTACTAAAAAAGTGAAAGCTACTTTTTAAGACAACCACTAGTAAACATGGTCTGGGGGAAATTTTGCTTCAGGCAAATGTTTTGGTGCCTTTTGGGGGTTTAATCAGAATATTAGGGGTAGGGTTAAAATAGACAGCAAGAGAAAGCCATGATCTTGAGCTGCAGCAGCCCCAGTAAAGGCCTGCCAAAATTTAGTGGAAGCTTCAAAAACCCTTTTTCCAGCAGAAAATGTGTGAATACTATTAAGGTAGAGAAGAAAAAGGATAGATCAGCGGGTGCATTGGGGCTCAGAAGCAGCAGCCCAGGCAAACAGCAGACTGCAAAGGGACCTCTCCTGGGAGAAAGTTTGCATCAAAGCCATGGATCCAGGGATCTGTAGTTTTTTGGGATTATATTTAGAATATGAGTTAAGGCAAAGAGAAAGCCTAGATTTTCAAGTGAATGAAGCTTTCAAGCACGTGTACTCTTAGGCATATGCTTCCATTGTTTCTGAGAAGAGGGAAGCTTTTCTTCACTTATTGAAGTATGGGGCAGTGCTGTCTGAGTTTGTTTAAGGTAAGATTGTTCTCATGTTTCATCAGATCAAGCTCAGCTACATCAGCTGTATTCTCAGAACAGCACAGTCATCACTATCTTGGGGAACTCCATCCCTTCATCTCATGCCCTTTCATACCAGTATTCAGTTATCAAAACAGAAAAGGTCGCTGGTCATTTGACCTAATATTCATCCATCTGTTTTGCGTTTTTAGCAGTTTAACTCACTCCATTTGGTCATTTTGGTCCATAAATTTTGTCCTGGGACAGAAATAGAAAGGAAAACCTATTTGTGGGTTGCTGTTAAATTCTCATTTGACTTATAGTGGCATCAATCTGGTATGTTAAGTAAAGTGGTGAAGTTACATAATGAGTTATGGGTGAAAACTAATTCACATCACCTGAATCATAGCAAGTAACAAGGTTTTTCTAACAGTTCTTATATCAAATGCCTTCTGTCCTTAGAGGCATTTTAACCTTTATCATTATGACACCACCTATTAATTGGTTCACTACCAGTAAGAAGCCATGCTGTTGGAAGACCTCCCAAGAGATCTCCCTAACAGCAACTGTGCTTGTTATAGCCTGGTCTTTCCGACACCCTGAATCCCTTGTTGCGTCTTCCTGGGGTTCTCTGCTGGATACTACACAAGCACTTCCTTCAGTGTAACCGTGGGAACCAAACTCAGAGCATTATATGGGATGCAAAGGCTTGACCAATGTTTTTAACTTAGTGATGCCTTGTTTTAAGGACCCAGGCCTATTAGCATAAAGGCTTTTACAGATTGGTGGTTTCCCTACCTGAAAAACACAGCTAAGGTCAGATGCTGAAAATGTTAATTCTGCATTTCAAGCAGAGATTTATTGTTCCATGTAGAAAACAGTCCTTTTCAGTGAATAAGAGCAGCTATAAGAAAATAAAGCCATCTATCATGAACACATGAATTTTTTAGTAATCCCATGACCAATTTAAACAATGAATCTCTGAAAATGGAAATCTGGAGTTTTCTTTCTATAGAACCCAGTCCTGTTAATCTTGTTGAAGTCAGTCAAATGACCTGCGCCTCAGTCTCTGTGCATTAACCTACATCAAGTACATAAACACATGGTGGCTGAGCCATTTTATTCAATCAGGTTTGTGAAGCTGATTTCCCAGACAGAGGTAGTACAGAAAACACTAATATTAAAAGTTATAATTGCTCACAGTCAGGTGGCATGGCCAAGACAACTGAAATGCAGAAAAACTGTAACCTACAAAACCTCAGAAGTAGACACAACTGGATATCTAAGAAAAATGTGGTATCATCTGAGATTTCTTCCATATTTTTTGCTTTCTTTGGACTATAAATATTCCAAGCACAGGTTTTTTCCTCCGTTTGAGTTTCCATTGCTTGACCGGTAAAAATGTTTGATTTTTATTTTTCCATTTAAGATAAGTTTTGTTTATGTTCAATTTTTTTGAGAAAGGCTCAGGGCTACTGACTAGGTTGCATTTAAGCGACTGATCCACTCAATACAGTCTTTGAACAAGCATTACATAGATGCTTTCACCAAAACACAAGTAGAATATACCAAGAGAAATCTGGGGTCATTGAGGCAAATTTCAAGTTTATATGTATGATTGTTTTCTGGTTTCCAAAAAATGCTTCACTTACAAAGTAGGATGTGTGATGTAGACACCTTTGCAGTCACAAAAAGTATTATCTTGCTGTCACCACAAACCATAAATTTACTTGGAACTGTGCTAAAATCTTTCTGCTCTGTAAAAACATAAACTGAACATTTTTTTAATAGAGCTATACCACTATACATTTATTGCATGGCTTTTTATAATTATTGCTGTTGTTACAATGTCAAGGCCAATTTCTTACAGGCCTGTAGCTGTCAAGTCTGCATTTACTTTGATTCTAATGCTGCCTTCTAATCAAGAAGCCAAATTGGGGTTTGCAGGACAAAGTTCAGAAATCAGGCAGCAAGTATTTATAATTAAATTGAAAGTAAAAATACAAGCTTCTCAAGGATGGCCTTTATCCTAGAGGAGGACATATATTTGAACCTGTTATCATCCAACAACTGACAGACCATTTTAGAGATGCAGGGTCTTTTATTTTCCTAAAGCAAAACCACTGAATAACATCTTTATCCAAATCCTGGGACTAAGGAAATAGAAGGAACACAGATATCAAATACTCTGTTTCTTATTTTTCATTATCTTATTTCTTGTCTATTTGTTAAGTGTTTGGCACTGTTTTTTTGGATATTTGCAGCTCTTTCTATCCACAACCATTACCCTTCCCACGACATACACACACCCTGTCAGAACAATCTTTACAGGCAGATATAACTGATAAATCATTCTTCCTAATGTTGAAATAAATATTGCTGAAATCCTAAGCACAACTCTAGAGTAAAGAAATGTATGGCATAACCAAGCGCCTCAGGAATTTTCTGTGGAATTCTTATAGAAAAGAACACAAACAATACCAATTTATCTGTGGAAACTAATCATGAATTCATCCTTGTGTTAACTCTTCCAATATCCCAGCTCTATGTATAAAGCCCAAAACAGGTTTTGAGAAGGTAAGCTAATAAATACCAGGAGACCGTATCTTCTAGCACTGGAGAAGGAAAGAAAAGAGAGGGAAAAAAAAGAACCAGAAAACTTCCTAGACTCAGATCCCAAAAGCAGAATACACCCCTGACCCGCATACCTGTGCCTACATTCCAGAGAGACATATTACAGGACATACATTACAGAATGGTGTATCCCGGCCTCCCATGCAGTCTTAGTCTCTGGCTAGATACTTCAACAGACAAAAAGACAACAACGGCATATGACTTGGGGTTTTCTCCAACAAAAAGAAATCAAGCAGGCAAGAATCCATACTGCTCTTCCTGCAAATCCTCCAGTGCAGATGCTGGGATGCATACCTGCTTGCGGGCAGGCCTGGCCAGGGTTAACTGTCAAGAAGCAGTGTCAACACACACTCCTGTAATGACAGAGCATCAAGGTCATGAAAGCAGTTTGATTTCTTTCTTATTATTAAATACTGTTATTATTCCAGTACTTTTACTGACCTTTTCTCTTAGTCAGACATCTATTCTTTGTTTCATATCTTTTGACTCTCATAGTCCTGATGAAATAGTATTCTTTCCAGAGAGATCTCAGAGCATCTTTGCAACAGCTCCTATTCACGGAGTCTGGACATTCAAGGACAGGCTCCCACAATCTTTGGGTCCAAAGCACCTCATGAGAACTACAGATCTTGAAAGCGTTAATGACATTTGAAGCCTCTGAAAAAAATACAGCCAGGTTCACTTGGAATTATTTTTCATACCCACCAGTGAAGAAAATAGGCAACTGACTGCAGAGCTTTATGCGTTTTCCATGTGCTTTTCTTTTTTTTTTCTGTCACAGAACTACTTACATTCCACGCATTTCTTGTGTTCACAGCAATTCACCTCCAAGCAAGGCACAGAAAGACCCAGTAGAACAGTTTACAGACCTAATGCAAGGTCAGCAACAAAAATCTGATCTCAAAGCAGTGCTTTTAGGGAATAATATTTATCCCATTTACCTTTTGTTTACTACCATCATTTAAGTCATTCTGTTTTGTGAGCTGGTCTCCAAAGAAACCATTTTCCTCCACACAGGGACTGCATATTCATCTTCTGCTTCTCTCTGTACCAGTGCATTCTCTTTCATATGTTAAGTGCCATCAACTGTTATCATCAGCAGTTTCAAATAACTCCCCTATGAAAACTACAGTTTTATTACATATAGGCTCTAAATTTATTAGCTTATCATGAATGTCACTAGAAAATAATGTTTCTAAAATGAGAACTAAAAACAATATAAAGCCCAGTTATCACTTAATCTTTTTGATAAAATATTGATTTTAAATGACAATAAAATTGGTTTTTACTGTCTTATTTATAACATTCAAGTTACACTCTAAGATTCCTCTGCTGTTATGAATTCACATAATGGTGCATATAGACATATAAAGATCTGTCCCATATAAAAACTGTGAACACTAGAATATGCATATTTAGTTGCACAAACAAGTCATGCCACTGTACACACTGGTGAAAAATGAGCTGGCATCAGCACATTAGATCCTCAAGCAACAGAGGAGCCAGGAATCAAAAGGAACTAAAATCATAGAATCTTTAAGGTTGGAAAGGACCTCTAAGATCATTGAGTGCAAGTGATGTTGGAAAATGTTGACTTAAGGATCAGAACCACAAGTATTCCATGTATCATCCCTTTTTTGTGGTGACACAAACGTAGCTTCATCTTCAAAAATTATTTACATTAAATCCTCGTGTTCATTTCTTTCTGTTTATTTTCATAATAACATTTGCAAACTAATTTACAGGTAATACATGCAAAGTAGCCATTTTCACAGCATTATTCTGGAAGTACGTGAAAAACAAAGTGAGTGTTTAGAGATTAATTCCATATTTAAAATCAATACAATTCATTAATTTTTTTTTACAGGCTTGAAATTCCTTTTACCTATGGCAATCGTGGGATGAACCTCAGGTTTTCCTCAGATTTTGCACTTTTACTCCTGATTTAGCTAAAAGGCTGCTAAAACTTCATTTAGTAACACAGCTTTCAGTTGTCTTGATAATTGGTATGATTTTAAAAGACCTCTTACTCCTAGTTTTGACGAAGTCATTCAGCACTTAAGCGCCAAAGTTTATTTGGAGTGTCTGGTGTTTAAATATCCCCCAGAACAGGGGAGAACTTTTGAAATTTGGCATTTATGACAGGAATATGTCTTCCAAGCACTATTAAATATCAGATTTTTCTTCTTAAGGATACTCAGCACTGACAACACAGAGAATGAATGGTCAGTTTCTAAATTTAACGCACAAGTCAGTCACTGGTCCAGTGTCAGAGCATACTTGTTTTAACAAATGCAACAATAGTATTCACTCCTTTTCTTCCAAATCTATGAAGCCACAAACAAAAAGGAAGTATGGCAAATTAAGCCACCAAAATCTTTGTTGTTTCTACAAGGCTAGATTTGCAAGTAGAAGTAGTATTATGTGTGTGTATTTGATTTTCATTTGGTTAATTTTTGTTTAAGTTAGGTAGCATATTTGGGAGGGGATAACAAGCTGTTGGACACATGAGCTCTGTAAGCCCGAAACAGAAGCAGAAAAGTCCAAAACCAAATACAATTTAGGCTTAATTCCTTAGATTCTCCTGAGTCTCAATCAAACCACCTTAGGGAAAAGCAAGTTGGACACAGTGTACACAGCAAGCTCATGCCATCGTCAGTTAATTCTTAAACTCCACAGGACACACAAAAGACATCAGGTGAAGAGGATTATACTGTGATAAAAATTTAGGGCCCAGCAGAATCATTAATTTCATGTTCCATGCTTGGGTTTGGATGGTGTTCAGCCTTTGAGGGTCAAGAGCAAGAAACCACAGATGTGTTCTGCGGAACCTTCTCCCTTTGGTAACTCTTCTTTTTTGATTGTGTGTGATGGTTTCCTTTGGTGAAAAATTGTTGTGCAGATACATCTACATTTTTATAAATGATGAAAAATAGCATAATTCTAAGACCAGAAAACTTTAGGTTCAGTGATTGATTCAGAGGATTCTCAAGAAGACACTGCTGTGTTGGTCTAACAGCTGTATTATTCATTACTTCTCTATAACGTCATAAAATATATTTTCAAAAATGCTCATTTTCTGCTGGAGTCACATGAAAATAGCTTTATAATTTATAAAAAAAAATAATAATTATGGAGCATTTCTAAATATCCTTGCGAGAAGAAAGACCTTGCCCAGATAATCAATACCAGTCAAACAACAGCTACTGAAGAGATAAGAGCTAAATTTTATCACTATGTTTTAGGTCCAGAGCTAGAGAGTTTTGTTGTATATGGCATATGTTCTTTGCTTCCTATTCACATTAAAATTAGCCAGAACAATTTGCAAATCAGAAGGAAATGACAGCATGTCTTGCATCAGGACAGACTTTCTTTCCCCTGCCCCAGAAACAAATGGGAGGAAAGGGAAATTTGGACTCCATAGACAGCTTCACAAAAGAAAAAAAGCAGAAGGAAATTATTATTGGTTATCCTTGATTATAGAAAGGAAAGGGAGAAAAAGTAGAAAGAAATAGATAGAAAAGAGGGGGAAAGACAGAAAGCTTTCCAGACTCGGTGTTCCACTCACCTTTCTCTCAAAGGGATTTGCACCTCAGATTAAAACCTTGCTAACTAGTGTCATATGAAACATCCCAGTAGTTCAACTTGGTAAACATTTATGGGGACAGATCCATCTCTATAATGAACAAATCTTGTCCAAGCTGTGTGCTTAGCTCATGCACTGCACCATATTTTTATTTTCCATGCAACAGCAATTTCTTTGCTCTATCCCTTCTTGCACTGACCAGTAAATTTCACAGCAAGGAAAAATATGTTTGCAATACAGAGTGGAATTACAACATTATAGTCCTCTAAAACTCTAGGAGACAGGAAATTTTAGGCCTAAAGAAGTCAAAGAAAATGAGCAGAAAAGAGATAATAATTCTAAAGGAAAATACCATTGGTCAGCATATGACTTCATTTATTTTCTGATTTTGAACTTTTTCGCTACTTAGCAAACACAAACATGGGAGGTTGTTTTCCAAAGGAGAAAATATATTTGTAGGGAAATTAGGGCTGCAGCCTTTTCGCAGATGTCATGCTAGTTTGATATACCCTGGTCATAAAGACAACAAAATAAATGATTGCATATAAACAGTCTTCACACTGCTAAGAGTCTGCAGAAAAAATGTACGTGCAAAAAAATGATTCAGCACATTCAGTGCCAGGTTTTAAAACAGCTTTATATATTTTAATGGACTTAACATACAGTAAAAGAGCAAACCCTTGATGTCCAAATTCATGTTTCAGTATTTTCTCTTTCATGGACTAAGCAGAAAACTGCGAAAGAGAGTAGCTTTAATTAGATTTATTTTATTTGGATTTAGTAATTAGACAAACAGATGCCTAAGAATGTATCTATTTTGTTTAGAATAAAATTAATTTCTGAGAGAACTTGAGATTGCAGCATTTCCTGTATGTAACGCACACAGTGAAGTCTGTGTGGAAGGAGGCCTTACATTAAAATAATTTAGTAAAGATTACCATAACAGAGATGTTTATGGGGTTAGATCTTTCTCATATCCCACTTTTTTTTCCTTCACTTTTGAGCAAGTGAAGTAATGCAGATCTCCTATCAAACAATGCCAAACAAACTTGGTTCTCCTTCAAACCACTATTTGCATAAGCCTATCTGTGCACTTGAGCTTCTCTCCCCAAGTACCTCTTCCGCTCCGTGCTGTGTTGCCTTTTTAATGGGAAACCTGAATAACGTTAAGCAACTCTAGGGCAGGAAAATGCATTTTTACATCCAGTTTAAAGCCCTAAGTAGCACAGAGCTCTGATTCTGGTTGAGTTACTCCATGTTTACTCCTATTTTAGGAATGGTAGCAATGGCTATTCTGATCTCTGTACAAAGAAAAAACATGGACAACTTTGGGAAGTTTCTCAGTATAAAATGAACACAGTTGCAGGTGTGTGTTCCTTTCTTTCACACATTTTCACAATATGTTCCCTATTGAGATGCTCCAGCACCTAGGAAACAGTTTGAAGCACATCTCAGAACTAACTCAGGCAGTAACTGTTCACCACATTAACACATCTCTAGCTGCTGAGTTAAGCAGCTGAGAAATGCACAGAAGCAGGGAGTGTAGCATGCCTGGGGACTGTAGCCTGGGCTTAGCATTACTGAAACAATTTAACTCACTTTAATTGCATTAGAATTATTAGCATCACTCCTAGATAACAACCTCGGATATTTCCTTTCCTGAGCTTTTCAAGGCACCACACAGGCTCTGCTCCTATCTCCTTTGCAAGTGAGTGAGTTGGAATTTAAAGTGAATGACCTTTTCAAGGTCACAGATGAGCTATATAGGTTTTGTAGATTTTTCACATTGCCTTTAATGTTTATTCTGTACATTGTCAGTGATTAAAAAGACTTATCATGTAAGTCTTGATCCAGAAAAGCACTTGAGTATATGCACTGGAGCTGACCATTTAATCTAGCAAGACCAGGTACTGGCTTGAAGTTAAAAGGCACATTTCACTGCTTTGTTATTTATAAGTGAGAATGTTCACCACTATGCAAGGAGAAAGACAATCTGGTAAAAAATATCCCTGCTTTGGGTAAAAAAGTAATATTCTCAGATTTAGTCCTTGGAGTATGCTTGAATTTGCTTCCAATTTTCACATTTTCCCTGAAGATGTTCTTGAGGACACGTCTTATTCTCGACTGCACTGGGGAGAATCAAATCAAAGATTTCTTCAGGCAGCTTTTTCTAGTAATTTCTCTATATTTAAATATATATACAGAACCCATCAGATTCATTTAAATCAAGTGTCCGCTCTATTATCCTAAAATCCACTAATCTCATTCTTCTGACTCTCGATTTCAAGAGCAATTTTGTACCTCATCTCATTATGCTAATAAAAGGGAAAACTTGTTTAACCCAGAAGAATTTAGACTTATCAATCACATCAGCTCGAAGTAAATTAGTATTGCAATGAAAATGCTTGAAAAGCTTTACAACATCAGAGGCCTACCAAAAGAAGCACTTAGGCAGAAAACTAGATTTTGACAACGGAAGTAAAATACAGTAATTTTAAAAATCGTCTATTCATTAAACTGTATTTCTCTGCTTGGTACATCACTAAACCCAAACTCTTCTTGTGAAAAAGCTGCTCATATGGACGGATTTTAAGCAAAAGACATTATTTAAATAGCCAATCAATTCTTTTCAGTAAAGATCAGTATTGACTAGTAAGGCCTATTTATGAAATTCTAGAGATTAGACAGATACACTGTGCCTGCAGTTCAAAAAAACTCTCTCAAAAAAAGAGTCCCAGAATTGATATTAGAGACTAGAACAGAACACTGGAAAATGATATAAAGCAACAGGAAAGTGATAATGACTTTATGATGAAGTGCTTGACAGCCTGTCCAATTCTGACAAGTACCAAATACCACTCAAATTCACAGATCACTAGTAGGCAGATTGGTAACTCGAATCTCCACCAAAACAGATAATTTTGAAATATCTGCAAACAACCTGACACATCTGGGAATGCTTTTGTCCATGTCCCAGTTTCTTCATCCCATCCATGCATTACAGATCCTGGCTAAAAGGAAATATTATTTTCATCATCTTTTTACAGTGGGAAAAAATGCAGTTCTAAATTGGACAGTGTCAACTCAAAAAACCAAAAAGTGTCTGTAACTCGTCCTTTCTAGGAATAGCCAAGTAAGATCCCTTGTCACTTGCTCAACACAGTAATAAATAGCAATAATAAGTGGAGGTGTGAGCTGCATTCTGTATGACTGTACCAGTGTCTCACAGCCCAATAACTCTGTTCTGTAAACAGTCATCTTCTGCAGTGAACAGATCCCTCCTTTCTGTGCACTGTTTCCTTCTGTGGCTGCTGTACTGACCACGGTAACAACGCCAGAAACAGACTGAATGAGACCAACACGTAATTTCACATAGGCCAATGGAAACTTTGACTTAAGAATGCTCTGTCCACCACATTTCCTTCCTTATTGTACTAATATTCGTGGAAGGTATTTGACAACAGTCTCTGTTTTCAGCTGGTGCAAATAGATCCAAATTGAGAGAAACTTGATAAGGTGTAAAGCTGGGAGAAACTAGTATAGTTTGAAAAGTGAAGCTGCTTATATACTTTTGCAGATGTCTTTATGTTCGCCAGCTTTAGAGAAAACATGAGAAGGCAGAAAACAGAGCAGCAGTTAGATGCAGAGCTCCAAGAGTTTCATCCAGCCTATTCTGCTTCTGGAAAGAACATGCCAGCACCATCCTCTGCCTCGGCAAGTGTCACTCTCCCTCACACTGCCCACAATATGAGGAGGGAGACGGAGTGCAGTAGCCAAGATTTCACAGAAATAAAACATATCCAGTGTAACTTCTCACGCCTATCTGCACACTCGGGGGAATTCAACCAAACTGTAAAGGTTGCCATCTGACTGGGATGTCTTTTTTTAAACAATGTGGGGAAAAAAAAAAAAGTTAATCGGGATGTTTTAAGATTATGATTGTTTCCTCCATTCCCCTGCCTGCCAAACTTCACCATTTGGGAGACAGTATACACTCAGAGACATTGATTATTAGAATATTACGTCTTCTTTGATTTTTCCATCTAAAGTACATAAAAACCCCATACAAGAAACATTATCTCTTCATCTCTCTGTCATGCAGTTTTTCAAGTGAATACAGAAAAAAATCTATGGAGTAAATGTAGAAAATTATATACTTTGAAGTAAAAATGGAAAATGCTCAGCTGTATACTTTTATATATATAGTACTTTAAAAGGGTCATTCTAATTATCTTTTTCTTTTTGAATTATGCGAGCGCTAGTTGGAAAAAAACACTCTTATCTAGCTATCAGCTACAAAACAGAAAAACAAATTGCAAGAATTATTGAGATCCTGGAGTTTGGAACGACCGAGACCTAGTTAAAGAAACATGCTACTTCGATTACATAGCAGCCTCTGCTCCATGTACTCAAATAGGAATATACCTTAAAACAGGACTTGGGACAACATACTGAAAAACTAAATACAGTGTTCCTGGATTCTATCTGATAAGGCTGCTATAACCCATGTTATGATTCATGGAATTTTCATGTTTCCTTATGTCATCCACAGAAAAAAATTATGACACTTGATATGTCATAAAGACAGAGACACATGGAAAAATTATAGCAGATGCATTGTAATGCCTTCAGTGCACAGATAGCTTATCTGAGTGTTTGCAACAAATGCGAGCTATCACAGTAAGCTTATTAGTTTTTCAGCACTTCACATCATACAGTGATGAGGGGTTTTGATCTGATCAGAGAAGCCTTAAAGCCAAATTAAGTCACTTTGTGGTCAAGCCACAGCCTCACCATCACCATTTTAACTCCTTGAATCCAGGCCAGACTGCTTGGCTGGAAGGAGCATTAATCAACAATTTTGAAAATGTGAAGACTAAGGTTTTACTGTGCCTAACTTAAAAAACCTGCTCTCCTACCAGATCCACAAAGCTCCTATTAGTATCTTTATATGCATGCAAAGTAATTATGTTAATTCTACTAATTATTCAGTATGGGTAAAATTGCTTCCCAGTCCTTTCCCCATTATAAACTGTTAGAAACTCCAGAAAAAAGCTCAGCAACTCTTGGTAAAATTTGTTCCTATTTGGGTTTGATCCAAGCAGTTCTACACAATTCCACTGAAACACAGCAAACAAGGTTAGGCATTAATGCATAACTGAAGTAGGCTTTATGCTGTCAACATGGATCACATTCAGACTGGCTCCCTTCCAGAATTATGCTTTTAAAAGCTGATTTAGGAACAAATTACATAGAAGATAAACACGCAATTAACCAATCTCGCAAGAAGCTAACAATCAAAATACTCTGTGCTGAAGTATTAAACATATTAGGCTTTTGCCTTCATCTATCACTTGGTTCCTCAGGATCTGTCCTATGCTACTTTCTGCCAAAGTCATGGTTAATTGGTGCAAGTGCATTCAGCCATTTCTTTATTTTAAATTCCACGTTTTCAGTACACAGTAATATGGAATGTAAGATGGAAAATGGATCAAAGAATGAAAACTTACAGTTTTCATACATACCTTGTCATTTTCATAGGGCTCAGAAGGTAAGTCCATAAGTACACTGTCCACAAGCGTGAATGCATATCCAAACTGTGTAATATGAGTGACTTCCAGTGTTACTAACTGCATCTGTCACCTTCATACTCCTACTAGTTTTCATTACTTCCAAATTAATACAAGGCCAAACTCCAATTGCTTTATTTGTATAGTTACACTAAAATCAAAGGAGAGAGGAGACAGGTCAAAGTTGAGTCACATCTCTGTAAATTTTCATTAGATTACACAGGTAGGTTGGAGCCTGGTTTCTTGTTTCTGATGAAGTTTAGAAATTAAATAGGCAGATTATGGCAACCACCTCTTAGTACACTCAGGAATAGGGCTTTATAAACCCAAGGTCATTGGGAAAATCTGAAGCAATTGTTCAAAGTCCTTACTTTGCATGCTTGTAAGGTTAGCAAGAATTCAGATAGGAAAGACAATGACAGAAAAGAGTCAAAATAAGTGACATAATCCTGTCTGTATGCCCACATAAGAAAGATTTCTTGACTTTGAGCTCAGTTGTTTCAGGTTAAGATTAACAGGTAACTGAAAATAGATTTGTCATATAGTGGCCAAGAGGTGATGCTTTATACATCTCTGACTTTTCATTACAAAGGATCAGCTAGTTTAGCCTATATCCCTTCAGTGTATCTTTGTAAATCTACCTCCTTCTACTGGACATCTCACTTTCTCCTTTCCACAGCTGTGCCATGACTGATCATAAACTTTTCCAAAAATTCCTCATAATTAACCAGTTATTGAGGGTGCAGTTACCAAACTATAGCTAGAATTATTGGTATAAATGGTACACTGTTAACAGGCAGAACCCTATTCAAGAGGTGTCCAACCAGCCACGTAAGCAAATTCCACTGTCAGAGGATAATCAAAAGTTACATTCACCCACAGCAGTTTCTATCCTTCTGTCCTGACAAGACACACCGTTCCAAGCATATTTTCTTTGCACTATACTTTTCATGCTACTGCAGCTTCTGAAACAAACACCAATGGAAAACATCAGCACTAAAAACAAACAAACAAACAAACAAAACCTAAGGAAATTGATTTAACTTTGTTTCTATTTAATGTTGCATATACGTAATTTTGGAGGGGAAGAATTTACTACAAGTTTGGAATAACAATAGTCAGAGTGAGACACAGAAAGTAACAAACAGCTCCTACAATCAGGCTTCACTTCAGACGCCTCAGTTTAGCATTCTGATGATCGAGAAGTTTTGATGGCAATATTCAAAACAGCTTCAAGGTGCAAAGAAAATTATTAGATTTGCAAGATTTGAGGAAAATAAAGACAACACATGGACGTAAATATGTATACCACTGTAATGAAAGTGAGAAATTTCTAAAAAACCTACATCTAGAAACTAAGTGGATCAGTACCCCTCCTACCTTTAACTGTCATATCTTGATACAGTTCTCATCCAATATAGGTCTCTGTTCATCCAACAGCTACTCATCCAGTGTCTGATCTTTAGAAGCTCTTTGAGGTATCCTCACAGAGTCCTTTCTGTAATACCTTAAAAAAACATCACCCCACACTAAACCAAGACCTCAGAATTTGGAAAGGACAGATGCAGTCCATTCCCACATTAATGTTTTCTCTGGTTTTCATACAAAAATATTTCCTTTCAACTCTCATCTGACATTGTAAGTGACAGAGGTCAACATCAACAGCGGACCCAAATCTGCTTTATATGCATCCAAATCCCATCCAAAAATGGCAGCAACAGCCACACTGCATATAAACAGTTGCCACTCTACCAGCATCTCACTACTTGTCCCTCAGGAGCTAAATCTGACACTGGATGAAGTTTGCTGGAAGGCAGTTTCAGAGGTTTGGAGATGACTGAAGTGACTGCTGTACTGAGCACAGACACATATCAGAACCAGGAAGGTGGATCCACAAGGAAAGCCTGCATACATTGCTGTCTCTTTGAGGTTTCCCTTTTAGTGCTCCATACAGTTTTTTCCTCCCAGTCAGCTGTTGGATCTCTGTCTTTACCTGACAGCTGCCCTAGATGGAGAGATCCGTCTTCTGTCTCACAGCTCTGAACCAAGCTGATCTTATCTTTCTGCCTAAATCAGATAGAGGCAACATGTTGAAGGACAAATAAGCACTGCTGACCATAACTTCTGACCCATGTGCCTCCCTGTGCCTTGAGAAGAAGCCTAACCCTAAACACTTTCAGGATCCATACTTCTAGGCACTTTATGTCATGTAACTACAAACTAGTGAACCTTGTCAAGAAGTCTGAAAGCTCTCTTTATAAAACAGGAATGCAGACTGCCAATGTAAAGAAGTTCTGGGATGGGGGACAAACAGGTAGAGATAATAGTATGCCTTAGCCCTAAGTGTTGGAAAAGGGCCATCTTGCTCTATGAAAGCTTTCACATGAACTAAGGAGCTCGGAAAAAGGGCTGATCAGCATGGTCTATTTGAATTGTTAGATTTGACACCAAATACAGGCTGTTGGGAAGTATGCTGACGGTTGTCAGCTGGCATCTTTTGGCTGTCTCATGGTCAGTTTTCTGCTAAATGGTGCTTGTATAAAACAACAGAAATCCTGCACCACAATAAATCCCGCATCGCAGTAAGACTGTGACCTACCTGTGTAGGCTGGTCACAACATGCCCATTGTATAAAACTCAGAAGCAGAACAAGTGCTGAAAGGACTTGCATGGTACTTCAACCCTGCCTGGTTGTGAGGCGCCCACCAAAGTTGCTCTATCACTCCCCTCCCTATCATTGGCCAGGAGAGAGAAAACATAATGAAAGCTCATGAGTTAAGAATGGGGAGAGGTGACCCACTGATTATTGCCACTGGCAAAACAGATTCAACTTGGGGAAATTAACTGAATTTATTACCAACCGAACTCAGAGGATGATGATGAGAAGTAAAAAAAAAAACAAAAAAAACCCAAACTTAAAAAACACTTTCCCCCCACCCCTCCCTCCTTCCCAGGCTTAACTGTATTCCCGATTGTCTGCTTCCTGCCCCTCGGCAGCACAGGGAGACAGGGAATGGGGCTAACGGTCAGTTCATCACATTTTGTTGCGACTGCTTCCCCCTCGGGGTGGGGGGAGTTTTTCTCCTGCTTCAGCATGGGGTCCCTCCCATGGGAGACAGTCCTCCATGGACTTCTCCAACATGAGTCCTTCCCACTGGCTATAGTTCTTCATGAACCACTCCAGCACAGGTCCCTTTTCCATGGGTGCAGTCCTTAAGGAACAAGCTGCTCTAGCATGGGTCCCACACGGGATCATAAGTCCTGCTGGCAAACCTGCTCTAGAGTGTGCTCTCTAAAGAGCTCTACACTTCCTGCCAGGAAATCTGTTCCAGCATGGGCTTCCCACAGGGTCACAGCTTCTTTTGTGCATCCACCTGCTCTGGCATGGGGTCTGCCACAGGCTGCAGGTGGATCTCTGCTTCCCTGTGGACTATGATGGGCAGCCTGCTTCCCCATGGGCTGTAGGGGAATCTCAGTTCCAGCACTAGGAGCACCTCCTCCCCCCTCCTTCTTCACTGACCTTGATGCCTGCATAGCTGTTTCACTGACATATTCTCACTCCACTCTGCTCTGGCAACAGTTACTTCTGTGCAATAATCTTTTTTTATTTCTTAAATATATTATTGCAGAGGCATTACCACCATCACTGATGGGATCAGCCTTAGCCTGCAGCAAGTCTGTCTTGGAGCCATCTAGCATTGTCTCCATTGGACATCAGGGAAGCTCCTAGTAGCTTTTAAAAGAACCCCACCAGCCCCAAAACCTTGCCACACAAACCCATTACAACTTGTAAGGTTATTGCAAAAGGCTGCCCTATAGGTGTTTGGTCTGACCACATCTGAGGCAGTTGGCAGAGTGAGTTATCCACACGCTATCAACTTTTGTTACTATTTTTTTACATTGACCTGTTCGGTCCTGTATGCAAAATTCTTAGAAGGCAAACAGTAGCATCACGAATACACTGCAATTAGGAAAAATCCAGTTTGTATACTAAATGGCTGAGGTACAAAGTTGGGATGCAGACAGCTGTTTTCACCTCCCCTTTCACTTTCAGACGTAATACATTGTGCCCTGGGACAACACGGACATTCTGGAAAGTGGGATTACATCCATCTGCAAAGTCAGACTAGCAGTAGTTTGCAGTGGTAGTGCAAGCAAAATGGTCTGATGTATGCAGAACAACGCAAGCTCTGCAAGAAGGGGGTCACACCTTGAAGTAATTTGGAAGGCAGTGCATGTATATGTTCATACAAGTGAATGACAAGACAATTTGTTCAGCAGCTCTACAGCTGTGTCATTCGCCCATATTTTCCTCACATATATCTTTGCCCTGTTATTTGCTGACAAGCACACAGCTGAAGAAACAGCCTAGGTGTGGCAAATGCAAGAGAACATCTGTGAAAAGCTGAAGGGCTACAACACAGCAACACCATGGCAGTAATTCAAGGATCTGTTACACTCACTCTCCCGCATTTCTTCTGCCAAAAAGTACCAGGAGTACAATTGAGCAAATCTTTGGATGTGTCCTTGTCATGGCCACTTGGAGCCAACACACACAAAGAGATCTTGTTCTCTCCCTACTAAGTATTCCCAAACTTTCTACAAAAACAATGCCCTATGCCTGCATGTCAGAAATCAAGGTACAACATAGACAAGAACAAACAATGAAAACTGTGAAACTTTATAGCTCTGTGAAGATTTTCCATGTGCTAATGTTGGCCTCAGCAGCAGTAAGGGAGCAATTTTTTATAAGGTAATGAACTATTCCTCTGATACAAAGCACTCCTTCAAAATCAGGCATGTAAGTCACATCTTCATCTTATTAACCTTTTCCTCGGGAAAATTCACACTGTTGTCTATAACTGAATAACTAAAAAATTCTGAACTTAGGATAAAACTATTTTTATCACTTACTCTGTAACCCACCACAGCACACAGTGCCTTTTGCAAATCTGTTCCTCTCCTCTTATTAAGTAAAGCAGTACAGAACATTTGGCCAAGTTGCAATGTATAAAAGTAAGGCTTTCTGAGTGTACCCAAAAGAACTAATGGCATACCAGGTTCCCATCTTCAGAACAGAAGACAGATAAGGACATACAGTATGCAGGAAAGCACGATTCACCAGAATCATCAGCAAGTTCTTTAATGCATACTAAACATAGGTCTTGAATTCTTACATTGGAGAAGAATTAGTTCTGTAAAAAGGTGTTCTGACTAGAGTCTAACTTACTAACAGGGGCCTGTTATTGTCATTACCAAGCACAGAACAGAATAAAACAATCTATTTTTGCAGAACAATTCCAAAGATGAAAAGCTTGTTCTTGTATTCTTGCAGTTGTATGTCATTAGACTCTGCAATAGGGTGGTTGTATTTCCACAGCTCCTAAATTGGAGTGATAGAAATTTTTCAAAAACATGTCAAAATATTTTTTCTTAATGCTTTCTTGTGCATCTTTTTGTCTATCTTTCAAACAGTTCTACAACATTACACTGTAGAAACAGAACTAAGATACAGATCCAATTCTGCGACTCTTACTTGCTTGTATAATTCCTTAAACCCCCCACTATAGAAACTGAATTTTTCCTGCTGACAGCTGCATCTGCTCTCCTAGATTTCATGTACTGGTCATGGCCTCATACATTGCCCAAGCTGTTGCTCACTCCTGTTGTTTCTTATGTGTCCCAGGGAAAAAAAAAATAGAAAAAAAAAAAAAAACACAAAACAAACAAATATAAGGGAACAAGTATACATAAGTTAAAATTTGTACCAAATTCTGTACACACTCTTACCAATATCAAGAACTGAATCCTTACAGCTGATTGCATTTTATCTTAAATATCTTCAGTATGTTACCTGTCAATTATTCTGATACTTAATCTCCTCTAAAGACAAAAAAATGCATTTTGTTTCTGTGCTCAGTTACAATGGAAAGAAATACTCTGTATTAGGGCTTCCTCCTGTTAGCAGTTACCACACACCAGCTAGGTTTAAATGTGCTCTTTTCACAAAAATTGCATAAAACTGCCTTTTTATGCTTAGAAAAGGGACTGAACACATTGTAAATATTAATTTTGCCAAAGCAGGAACTCTTAAAAAATAAGTTTATGTGCAGATGGCTTGAACAAACAAACCTGTATAAAACCAATCGAAGAAAAGCATTTTATAGTAGAGAAATATCAAGCAGTCATAGGACATGAGGGTGGAGATGTATATTCATCTGTTTTTTGCCAATTGCATACACAACGTTCTAGAAAATTATTGTGCCTTTGCACAGAAATTAGTATGTATATGGTAATGACACTGTTTATTAAAACACTTGAATTTTACATTCAGACCCATTTGCACAGTTAGAGGTCACAGCACACGACCTTGGCCAAGCCACAGAATTGCTCTAACTTCTCTTTTACTACCTTTGAACTGGCAAAAGAATAGCAGAGGAGCCTTTGATCTTCTACTAATTTACTGTAGCAAGTACTTTCCTTTTCCTGTCCTGTTACATTTATGCTCTCAGTTGCTAACTATTTTTTCTTAAAAAAAATTTAAAAAAATTAAAAAAAAAAGAAATTTTTTATACTTGCAAATCCTACATATTTCCAAACAATGTTTCTAAAACATATGATGCACACAGAGTAAAAAGAAACAAATAATGCTGACAAGTACTTTTTGCATTCCAGAACATTAAAATGAGTGTCACTCCAGTGTAAGAAAATGCAGAAGAAAATAAATCATGACAGCATTTTAAAGTATGTTTAATTTATGTTTTGTATCATGTATTCAAACCTTATCGGTTTTCATAATCTGTGAATTTTCAGAACTGCCAGGGGTCTGCAGAGAAAATGCTCAAGTGGCACCTAGTTTCTTTGGAAAGGTTCTTTCCTCAGTAAACAAGTCAAGAAGCTGCTATTGCTGATAAGAGGTAGCCTGATCTATCAAACCTCCCAGCAGCCAAGCCAAATCTATTCCTTCCTCCTCTCATCCAGAAGCTTAAAATCTTTTGATCTCAGAGCTAGGAAGATGTTTTCTACTTTCCCAGGTAGCCTATTTCTCCCCACACTCTTTCCTATGCCATAAGTGAAGTGGTGTTTATGGCCAACCACTGCACCAGAGGGTGACCAGTGAGCTTGAGATCAGCCACCTTCTGAAGCTCTCCTGCTCCCAATAACATCTGCTCTCCTCAAGTCCACATGCTGCTCATGTCCTCATGTCTTCTTCCAGTTCTTACTCACTCCTGTTGGTTCTTAGGTGCCACTACCTCCTTTCCCCTTCTTTATCATCACAACTTCCAAGCTCTGAGACCCCAGTTTTACAGGTGACTTCTGAGATTGTGAAGAGGCACTGGCGGAATATTCTTATCTACATTCCCTCTATCGCACTCCCTCCCTTATCTTGTGCCTGGCTGATGTGAATGTTCCTCTTCAGATTCCCTTGCACTAGTACCTCACCTGCTGATAGTAAAAAATGAGTGTGTGTACAGGTTTCACTGTGAGTGAGGTCAGCATTTAATAGGAACATTTTTCCAAGTTTTAGTGACACTGACAATGTCAAAGCCCAAAATTCAAGGACTGACAAATGCCTACTGATTTTGAAGTAAGATTCTTTCCCTTCACATACACACACTTCTGCCTTTTTTCATAGACTGAAACAAGAGTTTTTGAAATGGGTGGTGGGAGAAAGTATCTACTGACTTCAACAACAAAAAACATTTATATATACATAGGCCAATAAAAGTCAACACCACTGCAATTAGCAAAAGAAATGTAGACAATCCTTGTGTCAACAGAATGTTAGCTATTTGTATATCATTAGAATTAACGTGAAGTGAAAACAATCTGCTGGGACTAGTTAAAGAAATACTACCTACTCGGCACTTTTCAT
This sequence comes from Oxyruncus cristatus, assembly GCA_013399855.1. NCBI lineage: Eukaryota > Metazoa > Chordata > Aves > Passeriformes > Cotingidae > Oxyruncus > Oxyruncus cristatus. The sequence goes on from VXAY01004848.1 coordinate 630,314, forward strand.
CCTGAGAAATGCCATCTCATTAGTATTACCAACAGATATTAAAATATAATGACAACTACAACACTCACCACTGTTGGATGATGCTCTGTAGAAAGAAAGATGATCCAGCATTTAACAGTACATGTAAACTTTATTTCTGTGATTGAGGTAAAGTACAATTCATATAATGTAAAAACTAGCTAAACAGCAATATAACTTCTTATATAGAAAATTAAGTAAGATACAAGGACTGGTACCTAATTTTCACCAGCTTTTCATTAGACTCTGAAATGCTTTGAAGTATTAGCAAATATGGTTTTCTTGACTAAAAAGGAAACTTCTTACCATCTCATCACTATGAAAAGGAACTGAGTGTCACAGGTGCGATTGCTGAAAGATAGCTGCTTGTGTCTATTTTTAGATAACTCCGAATATCAAATGGTCTAAATTCTGTGAAAAGTGGCTTGCTTGGGTTTTTATCTAGTAAACTAGCAAACTGGGACAAAAGCATCTTTCAACTTAGAACTCAAAATGTTAAGAACTGGTTCCCAAAATTATTAAAAATATACAACTGTCACTGAAGTAAAAACCCAGTTCACAGGGTCATGGGGCAGGAGTGGAGGTGTCCCTCTATAGTAAGTTATTAAACTTGGCTTCCTCTCACATCAGAGTGAACTAAATTAATCCTTCATCTTTAAAGCAAAGCAAGTTCAGAAAAGCAGAGGAAAAAAAGCCTCCAAGTTTCACAGTTCTTTTCTCATGATATCTCTTGAAATAGTGTTTTGATTTCAGCAGAGGTGGCTTTCTCTGAAAAGGTGGCTTCAACTCCTGCTTTACTTTCAATACACAGCCCCCATTGGGTAACATCAACACAAGAAGAAACCATGGTTTAATTTAGTATTTGTTCTGTTCCTTCTGAAGTTATGTCAGAAGACAGTGCCTTTTCCCTATAAACTTGCACTGCTTATGAATAACATGATATTTATATGACATTTCAACACACACAAAATAGTCTGCCTCCTACCCTCCAACACACCTTTGAAAACTGTCTCTCTCAAATGCTCCTAGCTCCTTAAGGGTATTCTAAAACATTCCATTTAATGTAATCCTTTTTATGTGGTTCTGTTCTGTTCTATCACAATAAGTTTCCTTGGCAGAAGTCAGGGGATAGAATTACTTTGGGCATATCAAGACATGTTTCTCCATCATTGCTGTAGAAGACAGTCATAGAATCATAGAATCAGACGGGTTGGAAAGAACCTCTGAGATCATCAAGTCCAACCCTTGATCCAACACCACCACAGTTACTAGACTATGGCACCAAGTGCCACATCCAGTCTCATCTTAAAAACCTCCAGGGACGGAGAATCCACCACTTTGGGGTAGCCCATTCCAATGCCTGATTACCCTCTCTGTGAAGAATTTCTTCCTAATCTAACCTAAACCTCTCCTGGCGGAGCTTAAGACCATGACTTCTTGTCTTACTGATAGTTGCCTGGGAGAAGAAATCAACTCCCACCTGGCTACAGTCTCCTTTCAGGTAGTGGTGGAGAGTGATGAGGTCTCCCCTGAGCCTCCTCTTCTCCAGGCTAAACAGTCACTTGTTACTGGTTTCTTTGCTAAGTTACTGGTTTCTTTGCTAAGTTATAATAGGAAAACCATTACGGACTTGCTGAAATTAACAAAGGAGAGTTATTATAAAGGAGCCCAGCTTCCTAGAAAGTTGTCTAGAAGTGTCTTACTGGTTCAGCTGAAGTAAGTATTACTGATATTTAGAGAGGCATTAATTCAGAAAAATAACTAGCCAGAACAGCCCATTAATGCCAACTCAAAGCCACAAATAAAACTCCTGTTTAAAAGTAATGGACTTTATTTCACTGACTAGATAACATTTTATCTGACAACATATTCACACAAATATTGTGCAAATCAACTCCTTGTAGCTATCACAATAATTATTGGAACAGAGAGCCTTATTGGTAGATATTAATAAAACAAAGTATGCATACAGTACCTATGCAGGATTAAAGCCTACAACATTGTAGCTGAGAGGTTTATGTTTCATTTCAAGCACTAGTTGTAATAGTTGTGTTCCTAAACACCTTTTCTGTCTACACAATCTGTTATTTGAGTCAAATTTTTATGGTAAAATAGAAACTGCACAGCTGACTGCACAAGAGTTTAATACGCAAAGCTAAGTTTGATGCATTTGTTCCTTCTGAAAAAAAAAAAAGTCAGAAAACAACACATACACCAATGAGAATTTTATCAAGAAGCTACTTTAAGAGTTTTTATTCCAAGGTTTATCTACAAAGCACAGTATAGACCAGCTTTTCTCAAGATCAAAATATTCTGGAACGCACAGTCATCCTCTGGCTTACTACTTTTGGTATCACACAGTTGGATTCTTTGGAGATACCACTGCAAGAACAAAGTGACACATGGAATTTAAACATAGAGAATTTCACTGTAGTTTAAAAAAGAAAAAAAGTTTTAAAAAAATCTTAATCTCAGAGCTATCTAAGCACTTATGTGTATGAATTTATTAAACAACTCAGCCAAAATTCTGACATCAATAATGGCCACATCCATGCTATTCTTTTAGATCTACTTGAGACTAGATTCCAGACAGTATATTTATATCATTCAGAATTAGTAACATTCTCATGCAAATACATCCAGCTGAAATCCCACAATTGAAAATATGCCAGAAACTGCAAGGGCTAAAGGGATAAGCAAAATTAAAAAATAAAAACAAAAACCTCACAAAAAGCCAGAGGTAGGAAAATCTAAAGATGTTCCATTTCTTAGATGCTAGTTCAATATTTGCAGCAGAACAATCTTTACTTACAAGTCAAATGAACTGCAGAGAAGATGAGGTATATTCTCAGACGTTACCAATTAGTTATTTCAAGTTTGAAGGTGTGCCAGCTTGGCTCTGGGGCTTTTTATTAGTGGTATTGACAAGAAAAATGGTTCCTAGCTGTGCAACTTCAGAACCAGTTTTCTGAACTCTCATTGTAGTGACAGTTCATAATCTTGGCCTGTTCAAAAGACACAGTTTATTGGAGAAATCAGACACCTCTAAAAATGTTAATAGCTCATGTCTCAGTGCAAGCACTGTTAAAAAGGAATATATTTAATAAACAGCTTTGTAATCTGAGCTGAAACTTTGATTTATGTTGTCCATCTCACTGGTTTCAGTCTTTTCAGAACTCAGTTTGTAGGGCCTTGCACTTGTGTATTAATGGTGGTGTTTTTTGAGAAAGATGGGGATATGTGAGGATATGGGGAAAAGGATTAGTGATATCAGAGAATCAAGAGTCTTAAAGAATCAAATAAGGAATTTTTTATAAAATCAGCTTTGGATACTTTTATAAAATCAGCTTAAGCCCAAGTCAAATTTGAAAACAAAAAAATGCCGTTCAAAGTAAAGAAGCTTTTAAAATCTGAATACTGTCTCAGTGGTGCTACGTTATTTTTCTGTCTGCAATTTATTAAGTGTTTAAATTAAAAAAAAAAATATTTTTACTTTACCAATTAATTCCAATAAGTTTTTAAGAGGCTTATGGAGAAAATCTTGTAACATGAAGATTATTGCTACACTACTAACTATAACACGCATAGGACTCCCCTTGCTTAGGAACCAGTGTATACCTACATGACTCACTGCCCTGTGCTCAAAATATCCCCCTATAGCCACAGCCCATCCTCCCACTAGAAATAACTCACAAGAACTGTGCCCAGGCAGCAGCTGGAAGAGTTGGCAGGAAGCAAACATGCTGATGAACAGTGTAAGTGGTGGTCCTCCAAAGACATTCTTTTCTTTACCAGCAAAAGGCACAACTAAAGATTCTTTGCAGCATTCAGTATTAGTGCAAGACTCCAGATAACACCAATACTATCAATGCAATGAGTTGAGAATAATGTCCATTAATAGCTTATTCATCTACTTATTTCTGTGAGGCTTCTTGATGTTTAAAAAAATATACCAAATCACATTTTACTAGTTTTATTAGATGTTCTTTTGGCACAGTCAAAATCCATATGATGATATATTTTAAACTTTAAATGTACTTATTTCATGGAGAGTCTTTTAATCTTTTCACTTTTAACCAGCCATTCTGTATTATCCTCTCCAGATGGAATTTTTTTAAATTCATAATTAGCATGGAACAAATTCTCTATAACTGAATAGAATTTCAATGAAAATTGAAGTTCAGTGGGAGAGATTTTAAGAAAGAGTGGTGAACTAAGAGGACTGGCACTGTGTTATTTCTGACAGGCTCCTGCATTAAGTCTAGGACACCACAATAGGTGAAACATTCACCTAATTCTGAAATTAGGCAGAAGCTAAAAAGTGGGGAAGAGGAGAGGTCACAAAACAAAAGCTGCCAAATTCTCCATAATAGGAAAATTTTGGCCAACAACATGTTTTTGCCATCCCCTTAAAATGACTTTAAAGCCTTATTGCTGAGTATTCACATTTAAATCAGCAGTGGGGAACAGATCAATAAAAAGGAAATCCATTGTGGACAAGCTAAACATTTTCTTTTTTCTTTTTCCCATGAAGAGCAGCGATTTGAAAATACTAAGCAGCACTGGCAGCAGTAATTTTTAGCACGTCACAACAAGGTCAATATGGTACTAACTTTATAATTTTTTGGATAATAGATGAGACATGTTGAAGCAGCTTTTGGTTCATTTGGTATTATCCTCATTACAGCTTTAGCTGGCACAGGGGATCAATATTTCTGAACATTACATTACTCCTGAACAGACAGAAGGACATATTGTTTGTTTGGCTGCCTAGTGGTTTCTGACACAGGAGCCTATCAATTATATTACGGTATGAAAACCAGTGCCAACTTAAAGGACTCTTAACAGAACATCAAGATGTGGTGCTTATTCAGCAGTTGATTACCCAGGAGCAAGCAAAATATTAAACCTAGAGAATAATATTTAACCTGAAGGCTGGCTCTGTAGCAATCCTTGCTTTTTTTAACCTTGCAGGCCTACTAGTCACTGACTTTAAATATTCATTTTATGAGGTGGTGCAGGATTCCCCAGAATCCACTTGATTTCAGCTGCCAACAGTTAAAGCCTTTGGCAAAAATTACCCATTTAAGCAAATACAACAGCAAGGCAGGACATGCAATTACATTACTTTCCTATAGTTAGTTATGTTCTTGCCCAGTGAGTCCATTATTGCCCAGAAGCTTTTGCAAGCACCATTACCCTAGACCCTTTAAAAATTGCCTGTAATGCAAGGTTAAATATCTCAACTGCATTAGATGTAATTCCAAACAACCTCATTGTTATAACATACGCGTCACTATTACAGGCACTCAGTTTTGCATCTATAGTTACAATTAAGTTTCGCTTTTGCGGCAAATATCAGGTGCAGAAATCTGATCTGAGTCCAAAAATGTCTACTGGGATCATCTGGATTCCTCTGTCCAGTAAAGAGCAGACACCACAATTCATTAAAATGAAAGGATGTTTTGCAAATGTATGCTTTTCCCTACTGCCTCATCCCTTGCAATGAAAACCATGTTCACCTACCAGCTGAGACAGGGAGAATATTCTGAAGCAAGTTGGAAAAGATTTACATAGGGTAAAAGAAAAGAAACAGGATGAAACAGTGTAATACATGTCATACACTTCTAGGAGTGAGACCATCTGTATTGCAACATTTCACTTAATATCAAGTTTTTCTTCTGCATCTCTTGTGACATTTGAAGATATTTTAATACATTTATGATATATAATGAGCTGCAGCTTGTGCATTCTAACAAATGCTACAAAGGCCAATTAAGGCTTCCTACATATGGAAAAAAATGTAAAATTTAATTTTACATCTGTCTTTAGAGTATAGAAATACCTGTGAGGAGTCAATACAATGGACATCATCTGTTTTGTTTCTCAGCGTGAGACTATTATCCACACAAAATTGAACTGACAGTACCACAGAGAACCTTCAGGATGGAGGAATAGATTACTTCTGCTCCACAGAGTATGCTAAGAGGCAAAAGCTCTTTAGACTGGGATGAGGCACACAGTTTGAGATGGGAAGAGGCAGAGTATGAAACTGAGGATGGAAAAAGTCTGCAATATCACAAAGAAACCAAGACTTTTCCGAGTGGAACAGGAAGGAAACACACTAACCAGTCCTTCCGGATGGACTATACACCAGGGGGACACACAGACTTTGCTGACTTTGCTGCAATACCAAAGACATTAAACCTCACAGGTAAGTCCAGACACAGGAGACAGGACAGAGCGAAAGTTATTTATAAACATTTTAGGGGTTTTTTTCCTATTCTATTATTTTAAAGTTAGCCATCAAATTTTTCCTCCTAGGCAAACTTTCCCTAAAAGTTATTCTTAAAATCATACAATCCAGCTTGGAATGGCACAGATAGTTTTTGAGAATTCTCATTGTAAGGAAAAATAGGCCCATCTCAGTTCAAGGGCTAAATGTGGATTCTTAGCCGAAAAAGGAAAAAAAAAAAAAAAGAAGTTTAACAATATAAGCATAAGATTCAGATGCTTTAACTTGAGTCTTGATTCAGATGAACTAACTTGGGTTTACTAACTTTGTTTACCAGATAGCTTGAAGGAAGACTCCTATCAAGGAAGTATCATGATCATTAGGTCCTGAACTTAATGTAATAAAGTCAGTTTTTCTTGTAAAAGCAATAAACACAGCTATTAGGCAAGGTTCCCTTATTCTTGGGATAGGCTTATTTTCCTCGTCTCATAGCATCACACCAAAAATTTTTTATCACCTATTACCTATTGCGTCAGTCACACATACTATAACTCAAGCCTTCCTGTTCCTGTCTGAGAACTCTCCGTTTGGCCATGATTCTCACCAAACTGACCAGAAAGGTGGGCAAAGATCCACTGTTGGTTCATTGTAATTTTACAGTGTAGAACAGGTGCACCCCTGTACTTCACAACTGCTTTATTTTACAGAATCTTTTGTTGGAACACATTTACAACTGTCAGGTTTATTCTTTAAACAATCAAAGCATGCTTTTTAAAAGGTTAAACGAAACTGGTCAAGGAGTTTCCAAATGAAAAGCTTGGACTCAGAATGCTTTGCAAGTTTACTGGTTTTACCCGTACCTAAAGATCAAGTGTTATCAAAGAGTGCATAAATGTCTGAATAAATTTGCAAAGTAGAAATCAAGGGGGGCAGAGACATTTTAAGATAAATAGCAATGCTTCTTGAGACACAGAAGTCAACACTGCATGTTAGAATAAAAGGAGAATCTTCCTAATTAAGTTATTGGGGCAAATTTTCCACAGATATGCTTTCTGCTACAATCACCTTCATCCATGTTCCTCTACACTATAAAAAAAATAATATTTATAATGGCTTGTGTGCTGCTAGTCCTTATATGGTAAGGGCAGAAAAAATAAGCAGCCACAGAAATGCACAGGAGCAGTCTTCCCTCCCATACTTCTGTCAACACAGTGACATCTAACCAGCTGCAAAAACCTCCTTGAAAATTATTGCCTCTGCTTGTCCTGGAGTCACAGAAGGAGTTTTAGTTAAGGTGATAGCCTTTCGAAACAAAGATTTCAGAAAATTTTTCTGTCACGTTGCTTACTTTAGACAGGCAAGCAACAGAGCTGCCAAACAAGTTACAATACGCAGCTCTCGGAGGAACAGTGCAAGCTTTGGGTTTTGCTAGCTTCTAAAAAGGTTCTTACAAACAACAACAATAAAAACAACACACAGAAAAAAAAGAACACAACCCATTTGTGAGTTTCTCAACAATTGATTTTGCTTAGCTTGGGAATCACCAGGAGTACTCAAAACTACATAGATACAAATTTTATTGTCCTGTATTTTTGTGTAGTACTTCACTGAACAAGAGCCCCTTCTCTCAGGGTATTTACAGAGTAAGGCAAAACACATGGTAAGAGTGGAAAAGTGTGTTTGTTGGCGACTAAAATAAACAACAACTCTCTGCAATGCACAAGTACCTTGCCTGTGACCTCAGAGATCACACAGGTTTTACAGATCTGCTACTTATTTCCATGAGGCCTTCACTTGTGATTGCACAACCTTCTGTCCCTTTCCATTGACAGGAAGCTCATTCTGTATATTCCTAGGATTCATTCCTTTTTTTTTCCTGTCACATATCTCAAGGAGAGCAGAAGCAGAGCAGCTGGGAAATGAATGGAGTGCTAAGCAGAACAGCTGGAAGGTAAATGGAGCCACAGTCAGCAAAGAACCAAGACCTGAGGCAAAAAAACTTGGTGAGTCACTTCTTTCCCTCCTTAGTACTGAACTACATGAACGTAAACCACAAAGGTACTTGTTTATTACAACCCATGTGGCCTACTGGATGTAGGAGCTTCAGGAGAGCAGGCTCTTTAGATTTGGTAAAGATAGGCTAGACCACAGGCATCAATAAATCCTAACTACACTTTAAAATTTACTGTGGGATGGTCAGGAACCAGGGAAAAAAAAAAAATTTATTTGCATCCTTATTTCACAGAGTCTCTACCAAAATATGTAATCTCTCCTGTTTCTCTTTTCCCAAGAGATGAACTAATGAATATTTCAAGGGACAAAAACCTCACCAAACAACAAAGCCAAATAAATAATTTACAAGAAATGATGTATCGGATTCTCTTGCCATGAAGACTTTATTACATATATATTTAAATAATTTGTAGCAGAAAAGAGAGCAGCATCTAAATAAGTAGTTGTAGATGGGTGTTTTCCCTCATTTAGCTGTAACAATAGATTCTGACTTTTTGGATATTGTCAGAATTTTTGAAACCAATTGGCGAATTTGGTATATTTTTATAATTCTCTTCAGACCTTATGTCAAAGCTGAGGGGTTGAAAAATAAAAAAAGGTTTACAACTACAACTTTTAAGTTCATAAATGCAGTTGTCATTATATTCTTTTTATACATTATATATGTAAGCATCTTTCAGCTCTGCACCAGCAGAGGCAACTGCTACCTGTCCAATGGATACCTTTCTTCCTCCTCTTCTTCCGCTTTCAAAGAGGAAAAAATGCATGTGGAGTTTTCAAGGTGCTCCTATTGCTAGCTTTTGCTTTATCTCTAAGTGTGCAATGAATAGAACTGAAACGTGTAGAGTTGAACCAACATAACACCATTCAATGCAAGATCATACAGGCTGAGATGTTTTAATTTTAAGAAATATTTCACTCGCAGACTCAGTCCTTCATAGTCAAATGCTCACAAGAACAAACATACATGTATCCCAGTACATCATGTAAGATCACTTTTGATGAACACAGGAGCCAAGGAACATCAACAGCCATTGAATTCCTGTTGCGTCCCTCACAGACTGACAGTACACTGGCTTTTGGATGTAACTTCTATACAGTTTATGACCTGGCAGTGACAGCAAGCTTTTAATCCTGTGCCAGCTCTATGACTCATGAAACAATATCCGTTCACCCTTTGTATCTTCTTTGCTACCTATGCCTGTCTTTTGTTTTGGGTTTGCTTTTGTTTCCCTAAATTGAATGTTACTGAGAAACTGCATGCAGACACGCCGTGATTTTATTAAAATACTTATCTAGATGCCACCAACACATCTCTTTTATCTCTCCTTTCATCACTTCCTCTGAAGGTTTCATACTGAAACTTTCCAATTCGTTATTTCATTATACCGACAGCAACATTTTTATGCATATTTGTATCAACCTTTCACCTGAACTTTAGCCTAATCACAACATGAGACTTCAATCATAAGACTTTCCTGAGAATCAATGTCACTCTTTTCAGTCTGAAGCCTTGAAGGAAAGAATAAAGTCCATCATGAGCTACTTAGAGACCTTCACTTCCTCAGAATGGTACTAAACCAAACGCTAGTTCTTAAAAAAATCACCTCATTCAAGATCAAGTTTGTAAATTGAGAAGAGCAGCTGACACATTGGAAAGCAGAGATGTCTTTCGGAGACGCAGATGCTGAAAAGATGACCCTACAGAAACCTCAGATTTTGACAAATGCAAAATCCTACATCTGGAAGCAACAGAACAGGTTGAAGATATCTGTCCACAGAGCAGCTTTGTAGAAAAAGACCTAGGTGTCTTGGCACACAAAAAGTTGAGCATGGGTCTACATCATCGCTTTGCAGCAAAGAGGATCAAAGACATACTAAACTGCCTTAGGAGGAATCTAGCCAACAAGTCAATGGAATTCTCTCCATTCAGCAGCTCTGACACTGCATTTAGAGCATTGTGTCCACTTGTGGACTTCCAGTCAAGAAAGTCATTGGCAGGTGCAACTGCAGAGGACATCCAGGGGACAGCCACCATGATTAGGAGGCTGGAGTACACTATTTGCAAGAAGGGGCTGACAGAGCTGGGATTATTCAGTCTGAAAAAAACACTGCTATGGGTGTGAGGGTGAGAGGGATGTGTGTATCTTACTTCCCTTTTCAAATGCACCCTAATGGAGAGTATAGGTGAAGACACACGGAGCCAGACTCCTCTTAGAAGTGCATAGTAACAAAACGAAAGGCAATATATTTAAGCTGCAACATGGAAAATTCCAATCAGGATTCAGGTAAACTTTTAACCATGGAGTGCTCCAAGACTGAACAGGAGTCCAGAGTAGAGGTATTATTTCCAACCTTGGAGATATTCAGCATACTACTGGACAGAGCACCAAACAACCTAATAAATTTGACCCTGCTTTGTGCCTTCCAACTTAAATTATCCTATGAATACTAAAGAAGTCTCTGAAATCAAATCACTCCCTGCAGTCTTATTCATATGTATGAAAATCTGGCATAAAAGTACAGGTAGAAAGCTCTGGTTAAAAACAGTAATCATTTTATAATGGGAAAAAAAATTAAGTTACCTAATTTGTGTCAAACACATCTGGATTCATGACCATATTACTTTTGATATCACTTAGAACTTTTCCAGATATTTTCCAAAGTCTGTATTTTAGTGTCTACTATCTTCTGCCACACATCTATAAGATGCTTTTCCTTTTAATGAAAATAATAGAGAAAAAATAAAAGGTTTATTTAATGAAGATTTCAAAGTGACATTGAGGTTGCAAGGGGAAAAAAAAAATAAGACTTGATAGTTTTCCAACTAAATCCAGTCCATTTTTAATTCCGGGGTGTATATGAGTGTCACCGTGCACCTGTGACAGGTTCCAGGAGGGGGATCTACAGACTTATTATCCTATTGCTGTAGTCTCAAATCTGCCTTCTGAACATTGTCTTATTGGTATTGGTATTTTCTGTGAATGCTGACTAGTTGCCTATATGGCTAAAATGGTGAAACCTTCATCAGAAGAATCTCAAACTGTGTATTTTCCCAGTACAGCAACAGTTACTCATAGAAAATGGATTTCAAACTCCAATAACCTTGTTTTTATCAGACAGCATTAGGAAACAACCAACCTTGACTTCTCTGTTGTGTTCTGAATTTTTAATACCCTGAACTCTGTTTTAAGACTGAGTAACTTCAGGGGCTATTTTAATTTATGCAACTCATACCAGTTTTAACGGTAAAATTGTTTTCCCTTGTTTTTAAGCAACAGAATCAAGGGTGTAAATCACTCAGGTACTCAGTATCCTTTCTTAGTCAATGAAGATCATCATCCCAGAGGATGATTCATCCTCTTATATAGAGATACTTTTATACTAGGAAACCTAGATGACTAGATCTTCTCAGATAACATTGAATGATCACATATTCTCTGGGCCTACCTGGAATGACGACATGCAAGATACTACTTGCCTAAATTGGTGTTGGGGCAGGAATTGGATACCATCTCTCTCACCAAGGATGCTCCTATACCATACCACAATCTCAGCAGAACCCATTATTAAGAACGTTCCATGAGAGTTTTGATGTAGATTAGTTTTCTCTTATGTCTGAAGGACTTAAATGTCACTACAAACATCTGATTTTCATGCCAATCACTTCCTACTAATTTTCAAAGTCATTATATTCTCATATTACTCTTCCTTTAAGCTACTGTTATTAAATAGAAGCAAGGGTTAAAATCACTAAATATTCTTATTTTTTAGAAAAAGTGTGTTACTTCTTAGATCAAAGTCTTAACTACCATGTATTTCAACATCCATCCACATCCACCTACTTAACAACACAGATTTGTAAATTCAGGAGTTGTATATCAATTTAACAAATATATCTAGCTTCTTAGCATTCATATGAATACATACATCTATACACACAATAGATAATTTTCACACGTGCTCTTTAATCCAGTTCTCCCAAAAGCTTATCTGAGGCTTAATGAATTTTGCAAGCACAACAAGATACTGACTAGTAACAACTGACACCAACAAGTAGGATCACTGTGAAATGTATTTTTCCTTTGTTTTGTTTTTTTTTCAGTTTTGTGGCTGTGAAAATTAAAATGTTAAGCAAAGTCAATACAAGGTGTGATATACCATCAAAAACAGCCAGCATATATTTACTATTTTTCCTATTTTGCTGGTTCTATACAGCAAGATCTATCCCTTACTAGATACCTACTCTGGGACTATTCAATTGATTGGGAACTGTTTTACTTGAATAACGACAAAAAAATGCATGCAAAATTACTTCTAAAGCCTTCAAGAAGTTAAGACAGAGAAACAAAGTTAAAATGCTTTAGGTTGAAGTCCTAAAGAAGAATTTTAAAAAAATATTAAAGTAAATTAAATGCCTACTTGTCATTGCAGTTCACTCAATTTGGGAACCTCTTTCCTCACCACTGAAAACACCAAATGTGTAGTCCCCTATAGAGGCACTCAGCTTTCAGAAAAACTGAACAGCCTTTACGAAGTGAAAACAAGTGCTGTCTACTTTTGAAGTACTTTCCAAAGTAAAAAAAAAAAAAAAAAGTTACTAAGTAAAGGCCTAAATCAGGATTGTTTCTAATTTTATGAGTAACCCAAATGTCACTACCTCTATGCTGCCCGAATATATTTGAAACAGATTTACAGAACAGTGGGAAGAGTCTATTTGAAAATATGCAAGCACCAGATGTAGCCTTTAAAAATTAGGTCCGTTTTTCCTACCTCTATATTTTAACACACCTACAGGTTTTTTTTCCAAGCTGACCCCTGAAAACAGGCAAAAGGGAGGAGAAATAAGGAAATATAATTTTCTTCTCCCTCATCCTTACCCTTTTTATTTCGTCTGATATATGGGTGATTTTTCAGCTGTCATTGCTGTGTTCTGTTTGTAAGGCTCTGTCAAGGGCTGCCATCCAGCTCTCTAAGCAAAGGTCACTCAGTGGCAGGGATTGGGAAGTATTAGAGAGCTTACAAGGAGGCAGAGATAATGACAAAAATCCAGTGTTTTAAGTCCCCTGCCATACCCCTCCCACAAAATCCCCATAATGAACTTTCTATGCTATGAGGTTTTGGGGTTTTTTAATCAACACACTGTTGTAAGTTTCACTGAAACTAAATTATATATTTTGCTACATCTCTTCATAACCTTGTTCAACCTTTTTGGATTTTAGCTACCAGTGTACAGAACAGATTAAAAAATAAGCAAGCCCCAATCTCTAAAATAATCTCTATACAGGCCTCCTGATTCACAAACACTTCTTATCCTCAGAATGCAAAATCAGGTCAATAGTGAATTATGTTTTAACCTATTAACATCCCAACACACCTAATAACCAACAGAGTATCAAATGAGCCTGTAACCACGCGTGTAGATAAGAAGTCAAGACAGTTTCTCACAGTGCATTGCAATAAGAACGCTTAATGCCTTCTCAAAAGAAAGCAAGCATGAGGCAAAAGTAAGCAAAGGGGCAAGCACCAAATTATAAGCTTGAAGCCTCCAAAATTCAATGTGTTAGAAAAGAAACTACAGCACCATTTGATAAGTTACTTGGTTGAATAAACAGATTAATTATTGCAAAAATTATTCAGGTGGTGTACATTTAATTTGACATGTTTCCCACCTATAGTGTATTAGTTGTCAGATGTAAGGCTCTACAGTTATTATACGAGTGACAAATAAATCCAATTCTTATATCAGTCATGAATAATTTTGCATGGGGCTACTTATACAAGGTATTACCAAGGTCAATTAATAAAAGAAATAAGAAAAACCTGCATCTTGGTGATGATCTTGGGAAAAACTGCTGAATCATCTTGGTGAAGATAATTGAAATGAGCAGTAGCACAGAGTGCAGAGCTGCAGTCTCCAAAATTCCAAACAGTGGTCTATATCACCGACCTGGAGCATCAGGATGAGTCAGAGGGCCAGTCCACATTCCACATCCAGCCACTGGCAAGAATTTAACACACTTTTAAAAAAACAAGGTGTGAAAGACAGATATGGACCAGGCTTTATTGCTTTCAGGATTTTCTTAGAAGACATTCCCAATTTCAGTCACTTCCTCACCAGAGTATGTGCCAAGTAGAGTTAGGAGGCAAGAAAAAGAATTCTCCATACATCTCAAATCACATGTCAATAAAAAAGAAAGCCAATTCATTCTAGAAGCCATCTTAACTTTATCTCAGATTACTTTTATCAAAATTGAAACCATAATTTATCGCAAAGTTAAACACATGCAATTGTTTGATTGTTTGATTCATCAAAAACTCAGAACTTTCACACTTTTGCCATTTTAATGTTAATGCTACACATTTTCTGCACTTGTAGTTCATTTCCTTAAGGTAATCAAAAAGCCCCAAAATAATTTTTGTGTCAAAATATTGAAATGTCCCTTCATCATAGCTGTTCTATCATATGTCTGCAGCATAAAATTGTATGCCATGTTATAATCAGTAAGAAAAAAAGTAAAATTCTGGGGTCATTAAGGCTATAGACGTCCCTGCATATCTTATTAGGTAGAAGCTGGTACAGGCAAATACTTCACAGGAGCTTTTCCCTCCTAATTTTCCATCCATCTTCCGCTCTTCAAAGTAGGCTTCCCTGGGCATAACCAAAAGCATGGTCGAAAATTTTTACCTTGGTCAGAGTTTTCAGTTTCTCCTTATGTTGCAATACTATCACAGGCCAAGCACTTTGGGTATATTTGATTTACAGTCTCTGCAGTAGTGTTCAAATTCAGGACTCTGCATAGAGAGGAATATTTCCCGAACACTCAGCCTCATATTTCAATTACACTGTTTGCAACTTTTGTATTTCGTTTTCATCAATAAATTACAATAAATTAGCACCAACTTTGCTAATATAAATGCTCATAAAACGTTCATAAAACCTGTATTACTTTGTTTACGAAGCCAAACATTTTAAGAATGTGCTTCCCAAATCTTTTGTAAGTAAAATTCAGCATTTATAAATATGTACTGCATCAGTCCACCACCTCCTGTTCCACTCATTCTCACTGGGTGAGTTCTCAAACTAATTAGTAAAGTATGCATAACAAATGCTGCAAGTTAACCTACCAGCTGAGTTCATTTCCTGATGTAAATTATAAACTATCCTGATATAATGCACTGGGTGCTACTTAATCTACTACCCCATATGAGATTCTCAGGGTGTTTCTGCCTAAGCATTTAGAACCTTAAAACCATGTTTTCCAAAACTCGGTCAAAGCAGAGGTGTACAGCTGACTGCAGGACAGGAGGAATATGAACAGAAATGTCAACTGAAGGTGTAACAAATTACTCAGCAAAATATTTTTTATGTTGATGATAGTTCAAGGCTATTTTTAACACAATTTGGAAAATGCAGAAAAAAAAAAAAAGAGGAGAAAATGAGACTATTAAGTTGAAAAGACAAAGGAGAGCAGTAAGAACATCCTTAGGTCTAATATTTTTAGATGTTACTGAACAGTTTCCCATCAGTAGCACTAGGAATGGAGTTGAAGTATTTGTGTTCCAAGAGTCCGTGAAACTAAAGAAGGATCACAAGCAAAAGGGTGCCTCTTCAGGCAGCTCTAAATCAGCTTAGTGAGTGCCAGCAGTGACTATCCAGGCTCTCTGATCCATTACTGGATTATTGAAAGCTAGGAAAAATTCTAGATCAGAGATGCATCACCTTGCTTTAAATGAAAGCCAATTATTTATCTAATGATAATTTAAATGACCTAGAGCTTTTAATTCCAAACATTTTCATTAATCTAATCCAATTTAGTATTTCCTTTTTAACAAAATAACATGTCACCATAACATAATCAAAATTTTAAAACTCCCATATATTACACAGTGACTTAGAGACATTTTCATCAGAAACCTAAACCATTGAAAACAAAAATAGCTTTTGTTAAATCAAAGACACAGTTTAATATTTTAATACATTGTAAAATAACAAGATCAGGAAGAAATACCTGTGACCTGAAGGACCCTCTTTGTGGATGTTGCTATTCTGATCCATTATTCTACCAATACTAACTCTAGTAAAGGGGTGAAAGATTTTAGACATACCAAGTGCCACCCCTTTTTTTCATACCCATTGTGCAATACTCAGCTTTCTCCTAAAATCAGCCTGCTTATAGAAGGCTTTGTTTCAATAGGACCAAGAGGTACTTGAAGATACTTTCAAAGGATTGACATGGGGGTTAACCACTGTGTGCCTCAGAAGGTACAAGCACAGTGTAATTCTCAGAGGAACACAAATGTACAGCAGAGGCCATGACCTTATGCTGAAGAGAAACTTACTTTCATCATGAGGCATTTCTTCCCTTCCACTGTGTTCGCACATATACACAGAAGCTTACAGTTTAAAATTAACACAGAATGTATCTTTGCATTACCATTTCTTCTTGCCTTCAGATCAAAAACATGCATTCTGTTTTCCTGCTCTTAAGATCAATTACCTTTCATTCTGCAGCCAGCTCTTCAATCAATTATTTTCATACAATTCTCACAGTCATTTTGTTAGAAGAAAACAAATAAATTCATGCAAATTTCTTCAATCTTAGAGTTAAAAGTTGTATACAGGTTAAGCTAGACTAAAATTATTTACATTAGTATTTTAAATTGGCTGTTAAGGGGAAAAGAACTTTTAGACAGATGCTCTGGTCTTGGCTTCCAGACACGTGCTACAGAGCAAGTCAAATTTGTTCCTTTATGGCTATAAAAATCTTAAGTCAATTGTTGCCAGTCAACTGATTCTTGGTCCCTTAAACCCCAAAGTCCAAGAGAAAATAAATATTTATTTATAGATTCATGTCTCAAATTCACATAACACCTGCAAACAGCAAAATGGGTGCCTTATTTTATGCATCAAGTCTGATGGCAGGTTAATACGGAAAGATATAAAATGGACAAAATACTAAAAATAAATCAGTACTGTCAAAACTGCGATTGCATTCTCAAGTGTATTTTTGCTTCCAAAAGGTTACCATATTAGCGTGTCACAAAACATTCTGTGTGTACAGAGCCAGAACAACGTAAATACCTAATGCTCAATGCTCACAAAGGATGAAAATGTGCTTGTTACAGTATTATATCAAAACGCCTAAAGTTGACATCAAAGAACAGGTAATATGGGAGCGAAATGTTATAGGCAGCTGACTGTAAGGAGTAGGAGAGCCTGGAAACACTGATATCAATACCAGATTGTGCTAAATATCCCATTCTCTCTTTGCATCCACTGGCACTGTGCAAACAGTGGCACCAATGTTCTTCAGGGTGTATTCTGTCTGCGCACCCAGGTAGACACACACCCACATCTACCAAAGAATCCATGCACATGCAAATAACAAAGGAAAAGGTTAGTCTTTGATACCTTTGGCTTAGCTTGGTCATTTGGCACTTGACCTACAGCCCTCTGAAGGGCTGTAAAGCCTTAGAGTTTGGAAGGCTTTACATTAAGCCATTACATAACTAGCACACAGTGTATGTGACATTTTTGTCACACTTGTTACAGATGTACTGAAAATTACCAGAACAGACTCACACACACTATCACAACTACGGACCTAAATACACCTCCCAGTCAAAATTGCATTAAAGTTGATATCAACTGGACACATCAAATAGGAATTAAGGTTTTTTAGAGTATTAATTACATCTCTGTAAACAAGTGCTAAGTTTGCTGGATTCTAGATACGTTAGTTGAGAAAATGTGTTGTTACTGTGCCTGTACAATGTTATCTGCCACTGAAGTTCCTCAGGAAAGAATACTTTCTTCCTCTGTCAAGGCCAATTTGTGAGTTACGGAGAAAAATTTTAAAAGGATAGAATTTTTCCTATATAAAAAATAATCATCTGCCAATGAAGCTGAACAAAGACCTAGTGTGTTTAAAGAGCTTCTGATACTCCATTAAGATTGCTAGGGACATAAAAACAGTCTGACAAATACTAATGTTCCAAAACAGATTGTGTTCAGATTGATTTTAAGTCAGAATAATAAAGTATTTCTCTTGTACATTCTAGGAAAACTCCAAGTGAATCTCAGAGTGCATTATGTGATCTTGAGAAGGAAATGGTAGATTCTTTGAATGTGAAAGAATTGAATTCGTGCTTAAAGGTGGTTGGAGTTCATTATTACAGCAAAATTATTTAGTTTTGTTTTACTCTCCTCAATAATGCCAGATTCTGGTTTGAAATTATGGAATTTATGTAGACAATATAGAACTACAAAAACAAAAGCAGAAGAGAGGGGGAAAAAGGAACAAAATCCTTTAATTTTCCTGTTTCTTTCATCCAGGAAAATTTTTGCTATTTGTCTAGATTTTTGAGATTCTTGTCTGTGCAGTTTCTGAGCTTTTTACATATATTAATGGATTTGTTCTCCCTAAATAGCTCCAAGACAGAAATATAAAGTTTCCCTTTACAGAGAATACAAATAACACTTGCTTCACCCAAAATCTCTCAAAAGTACTTTGGGCAACACTGGAAACTGAACCCACATTCAGATGTACACGACCCATTTATTAAGTCAGTTTTTCTTCCTAGCAAGGATGGATGTGACAGTGGCTGATGCAATAATCAACACTTTACATGCATTAAGTCTCAGTAATAGGAAAGGAACGGCCTCAAAAAAGGTCTAATCCACACCCAGCCAGGTACTTAAATCACCAGCAGAACTGGAAACAAACTCCCTGAAAACTTGAATCTATAACATGGAAAAGCATTTACAAAATGATTGCATTTATGCATTTTGTAGTATCATTTGACCAGAAAAAAAAACTCCTAAGGAATACATACAGCAAAAAAAAGATGTTTCACTGTCATTTGAAATAGTGGCTTAGCCCAAAAGAGGGAAAACAGATGGAAGGGGAAGCCACATTTGCATGTCCCATCAGGTATAGCTTTCTGCTGTTGACAGCTTGGGAAATTAAGAGAAGATGGGCCCTCCGCATCCGCAGATGTACTCTGCAACTATGCCCCACAATCTTTGTGCTGGTTAGCACGCTTAAGATGCCTATCATTCTGAAAGAAATTCTAACAGCAACGAAAGCATTCAAGAATGAAAACTTGCTTGTACTATTGCCTTTGTGAATTGCAGCAATGGCTGCTTTCGAGAAATATCCTTTCAACCTTGAAAAGGATTGATGTCTTCATGCAGTGATGTACGGGGATATGTGTTCAGTAGTTATGAGCAATCACCTCACCTTGCGGGCTACAGGTCTCCACAGAGATCTATGCCATTGCAGGAACTACCTAATCACTGCAGAGTATGGGCATTGGCTGGATTTATAACCACAGCTCTAACAGTGAATCCATGTTTGGGGAAGTTGTATCACAACTGTGGCCAAATTAAAAGTGTCAAGAAAAAAAAAAAATCACCCTGAAGATTGTGTTAATTTGATAATATGATAATGGAATTCTCATACCATAACAAAATTTGTTGCATGCAATATTAATCCAAATAACAGTTGAAGAACACTACTGTAAGATTAAAAGATCTGACACACTCCACTATATCCATGACTCAGATGTAAAACATTAGACTATCTTTTCATCCAGCAATGACCCAAATTACTCAAAATGTCATTTTGACTTCTTTTTAACAGCTTCTTACTTTTGCATGCCACCTAATAATGAGCTATTCAGGACAGCAAGGAAGTAGCTCAAGGAATGTGCTGCAGGAGGAATACAGATGACACTAGCAATCAAAAAAGGCATCAGAAATAATATTAGTTCCCTAAGATGTCACAGAGTAACCTGCATTTTAGCCTTTACTTAGAACATCAAAAGTTAAGTCCTCAAGGTTTTTCAGCTAATGATCGGGGAAAATAAAATGAAAACCACTAAGAACAAGCCCCTCGCTCTCCCCCCAAAAAAACAAAAAACCACAACCATACTCAAAACATGACACAAAATAACACTCCAACACCCACTTTACATTTTCTGTAACATAAACAGACAGGATTAAGTTAGTTCCTGTTCTGTTCCTCAGAAGCTGATATAGTTATTCCTTCCTTCTCTACCTACCCAATATAAAATGCAAGTTGTCTTTGCCCCCTATTTTTATTTTTTTTTTTTTTTACTGATTTATTCAGCAGTCTTAAAGCTTACTGTCACACTTATGAAGGGTCTGACACATATTTGGACTTGGATATTTCTACTTCATATATTACATGTGTGTTCAACACATCTAGTGTACTTGAGACATGATGGTATCACTGCTCATTGTAAAAATATGAATGTGCACACATTTCCAACCAAGAAATCCCAAAGAACAAGATGCCATCGTAAGGAATTAAGAATGGGCTGATATTTTTCTTGCTGCAAAGCACCATATTTACAGAGCAGCACATTACATTTTATCTCAAAATAACACTAGCAGAGAACTGAGCCATTTGCATTAGCAATTCTACTGAGTAAAGCTGGAGAGAAAGAGAAGTCAACCATGTAAACCTCCACCTAGGCAGCCTTCAGAGAGGAGCACAAGTATAGGTTGCACTGACTGTTAAGGCTCCAAGTGACAAGGAACAACAAGGTAAGTGGGAGGGACAAGGTGGAAAGAAGATACTCAACAAATCCTATTTGGTAATGCTCAAGAGTAGTCTGTGTCCATATGTATGCATTTGTCTGTCTATGCATTTGTGTATGACCCTCTCTGTTGTGAAAAAAAGTAATAACTTCGCAAGCCCTAGGGAAGATCAGTCAAATAATAAGAGAAAGACAATCACTTTTCCCTGCTATAGATGGCACCATCAGCTTTATGGAAAGCAACATTTTTGTCATAACCTCTGCAGAAACCAAACTTTCCCCTCACTCTCTGTACGGTCAGCAATTGTCAGTGCTTGAAGAGTAGAAGAGAAGCTGCAGAACTGTTGAAAATACATGAGCCAGAGACAGGGACAAAATGAATGAGTCCTATGTATAACGTATGACTTGTGACAGATCAGTAGAAGCTGCTGCTGAATGATTCACAACCCTAAGAGAACCAAGCCGATGATTTCAGCAGTCTTTGTGAGAAACACTACTTCTGTCAGCCAAATTTCAAGAATTTCTAAAGCTTTCCAAAAGAAAATGAGCAGACTTCCTCAAGACAAAGCAATAGTAGAAGCAACTGTAGTAGCACTTCTGTGTCAGAAAGGCAAGAAAATTAAGAGTTCAAACATTAAACATGCTGGATTTAAATCCACTTCTCAGCCAATAAACAGAGGGCAATCATAAACATAAACAGAGAAACGTAAATAAAAAAACTCCATCCCTGTGGCTCTTTGGGGCTTAGGCTTCATAAAACTGAGATGGCAGTAGAACTGGAACAGTTACTCTGTGCTGAGAAAGGCTAAATTATGTATGTTAAAACAACAGTCAAAATGTCATCACCTAAAATGTGTTGCAGACAACATTCCTCAGCAACTGGCTTTATAATCCACCGCGCTGAAAGGAGCTTCTCTGAGTGCAGCAATGCTTAAAGCATCTCCTAAATTCTTGGCTAGCATGACAGCTTTGTTATCACAGGTACTACTTGTTTAGGTATAAGGGTAAGGGCTGTACATGTTGAAAGTACATGGTTCTTCAGATACTTGTTTTTGAAAGGTTCTCATAATCATTTGCTGTTTCAGGACAGAAAGGATCACAAATATATTTGCCAGGATTGAAAAAAAAAAAAAAAAAGGTAAGAATGTGTTTCACTCTATATTTATCTACTGTTAACTTTCCCTAAGCAAGAATATAAACATGTAAGAGTCCCAGCTCATCTAGTGTTTAGAAATGCACATGGAAATATGCATGCCTTTGAAATCCAGATTACCTCTCCTTCCTTCAACATCACAAACTGAAACTGAGCCTTAATTCAGCATTGGATTTAATTCATTTATATGCATTATTTATATTATTGTTCCTGGGAATCAATGTTACTGCTTCAGCTAGCCAAACCTTCAAGTCACTTTTCAGTGTAACCTTCCTGCCACAATTATTCTGACAGGAATACAGCTGCATTCAAATTTAAGGGACTTCCTCGGTAAACACTTGCTTGAAGACTCATGCAGAGAGCTGGGAAAATTTATGTTAATTGCACTCACAGAAATCACTTCTACCTGTCTACAAATTTAAACAAAACAGCTGAACATTTAGATTTTTTAAAGAAAAAAAGAGAAAACAAGGTAAGTAAACAGAATAACAAGAATTAATTCCTAGAGTATAACTAAACCCATAAAATTTCAGAGTTTCCTTCTGGAGAAGCAACTGTTCATCCGACTGATTGCTTTCCCTTCACTCCAGTAACCACCATTAACAGTTGGAGGCAAAAGTCTTCTAGATAGACTAATAACTGCCTGGCCCATAATGCATTGGGAATTATCTTCTTTCACTCATTAAGTCTGTGTTTTTCATGTTTGTCAAAATAAAAAAGTTCTAGAACAAAAGTTTCTTCAAGGCTTCAGATGACTAATTTGGTATGATGACTGGTTAAAACACTGACATCTGTTTCTATCACTCATTACTGGTTTATGGAGGAAACACAAATATATTTCTTGGAAGTCCTATTGCAAAAGGCAATAGAGAAAAATTGTAAAAGATAAAGCAGCAGCACTGCACAAACAGTAAAAATATTTAGGATTGGTATAAGATGTTGTTTTGCATAATAGAATTCCTGTTCAGCATTAGGAAAAAGCAACTATTTCCATGAACTTTTAAATTTGTCATACATCAGTTTGTCCCAGTTATCACATAAGCAGGCTAGCAAGATTTCTGAGAAAATTATATATTAACTACAAACATGATTCCAAGGCAAAAGTTAATATTTTGACTTATTTTGACTTGCTGAAACAGGGCAATGGGATGGAGTGAAAAATGGAGGAAGAGAAGCCAAAACCAAAAAGTTAAGCCAAACGGAAGGGTTAGAGAGGGGGGAAAAAAAGGGTAGGATAACTGCTACTTAAACTGCTACAAAAAATAATCCTGCTCCTGCAGTTGTTGACCCTGTGATGAATGGAACAGCCTGTTTGGTAAACATTATTTGATATTTACCAGCACACTCTCAAAGCAAAAATCTCCATGGGTATTTGAATCTCCTTTTGCTTCTCCTAAACTTGCCAGTGAAGACAGATATCTCATGCTTTTAGCCACCATCAACACAAAACAATAAAATTGAATACATCCAACTGGCTCCTAGCAAATGCAATCTTGAGAACAAATGATCCCTCTCCCATACATATATCCCTGGTGACAGCAATAAAAAAAAAAAAACCAAAACAAACCAAACAAACAAAAAAAAGAGCATACTTACATGAGCAATAAGAACAAATTGTTTAGTAAGCAAAGATAAAAGTCATCTAGTGTGCAAAATTGCCTTGTCTGAATCACACATAAAAGTCATTAAAAAAACTACCTATGCAAAATATGGCTAAGTTTCCACATTTAAGCACATGCAGGAGTACTGGCTAATTGTGTATGTACATATTTATCTTCACATTTGGAAGTTTCTTCATAGTTATCTTTTTCTGCAACGAATTTAAACATGTCACACAACATTCAACAGTATACTTGGTAACAAGGATTTCCCTAGAATTTTATGTTATACACTGAAGTTACGACCAATACAAAATACCAATTTAATAAGCTGAAAAAAACATAGCAAGTCTATTTTTATTCTACAATAGATTGTCATTTTTTCTTACAGATACAGCTATCTAAAGGAAGCAGCAAACATTCATTTGCTAATACTGCTGGGGGGAAAAGAGTGTCAACTAAAGAAAGAGTGTTGACAAAAAAGTGTTGAACAAAATCACTAACAGTGGTCATTCCAGTGGTCATGCCAAAATTTCAAACCCTCAGTATTGCACAAAGGCTGGGAAGCACTCCTGTTCCTAAAATCATTTATTCCAAATAGAAAAGTGTTCCAATACAGCTAAATCTCATAAAAACGGAGAATTTAAAATCACAAATTTGAGATGTCCATTTTTCAGTAAAATAATCTGATATGTTTAAAGGGGTTTTTTGTTGTTTGTTTTTTTTTTTAATGTATGGACATAAACATTCATTTTGTTGCAAAAAATGCAAGACAAAATAAAGTCTGTTTCACATTTCTCCAGCTGAAAAATTACAAGTAAAATACAAGCACATATCTCTGAAAGGTTGATCCGTTTTTCACATTTTCTAGTTCAGTTTAAGACAAACTCTTTGACCAGAGCACTGTCTCCCAACTTATTCTTTCATTTTTTCACCCCCATATTTAAACCAATTTCCTTAGTCTTACCAGTTAAGTCCTATCGAGTTTCTTAAGCCAGTTATCTGGAACCGGGGAGCCGGATCCTCACTTCTGTACAAACTTCCTAACCAACAGGTGAAGTAAGAATCAAGTAGTAGTAACTCATTAGGTAGTCACTCCCACAACTTACAGAAATGTGTTAGAAGAACCCTGTAAATTCTGTTCCTGTGTAAATTAATGCATATCATTCTGGTTTTAATTCTTCTCAGCTGACACTAAAAAACAGGAATATGAACCCTGGAGCTTTGGGCAACCCAGTTCCAGTATTCATGCAGGACTAAATGCTCTTTACAGATCTCTAGAAGGACCTAATCTGAGAGGCATACACAATGCACATTTCACACACACTTCTAGAATTAAGCATTTTAAAATATTACAGACACAAACATTACAGCTTCTCGGTGGCTGGAGTACTTCTTTTGTCCAATAGCCCAGTGGCTAAGTAACTTATTCAGGAAAGCACTACACAATGTAGTCTCTTCAGCCTGACAAGGTTGAAATATATATATTTCCCTGCAGAAAGTACATCCTCAGCATACACAGGGTGTCTGGTGTGACATAATTCACCTTCCTGTTGAAGCCACGCCACTTAGCAAACTGTGATTCATGATTTACTGGACCAGAAAGAGGACTGACTCATTGCATGAGTATGACCCTCTCCCCTGGGGATAAGGATGTTCTCTTGGGAGAATACCTCAACCCCTTCACCTATCTGCAGAATCTCATTCAATTGAGCGAACATATGATGGTCTGCTGTCAACAAATACTTGATCTTACTTAGGTCTATATGAGGCCAAGAGCTAACTAAGCTTGACCTTACCAGTCAAAATAAAAGCTGAGTCTGTGATACTATAGCTAATAATACAGTTACAAGAAAGAAAAATGAAGGATTCATAAGGTGATACTGACCACTAAGCGTTAAATATAAAAGAATCCTCACTAATCTCATTTTTAAACCACAGTGCTTGTGGTAGATTGACCACAGTTGGCAGGTAAATCACTTAGCCCCCAGGCAGAACAGGGAAGAGAATTGGAAGGGCAAAAACTACATAAAGTCACAGGTCAAGGTAAAGACAGTTCAATAAGTGATGAAAAAGAATGGAAGAAAAGCAATCTCTTGCCACCAGCAGACTGCTACCCAGACAGAGTTATGCCCCAAAAGTAGCTACCTTGGAAAAAACTCTCCCCTGCTTTGCATACCACCACCACCACATTTTATTGCTAAGCATAAAATTCAGTATAGGCTATGAGATATCCATTTGGTCAGTGGGGATCAGCTGTCCCAGCTGCATCCCCTCCCTTCCTCAATCTACTCACTGAGCTGGCAGAGTGAGAAACAGAGAAAGCGTTGATGCTGTTGCAAGGGCTGTTCAGCAATAGCTGAACAGTGTTACCAACACTGTTTTGGTCACCAGCCTAAAAGAGAGCACTGTATGGACTGCTATGAGGAAAATTAGCCAACTTTTCCACCCCCAGCTGAACCCAGTACATGCTGAATCAGCTGAGACTGCCTTCACACTCCTTTTGATTTCCATGCCCCTACATTTATCTTCTTTCACAGAACTAAATGCACAAACAGGCAAAAACACCTTAGGATCCTCAGCTCATAAAAATGACTTTTCTCTCCCACCCGTGAAGACTTGGATGTTTAGGAGCAGGCTTGAGATGCTCTGTCTAGCTGCTGTAAATCAAGATTTCCTTTTAGTCATTTCCACTGTTATTCAGCCAGTACCCAAGGAAGCACAAGGATGCTATGAGATGAGAAATACTAACATGTGGAAATGCTGAGGGCATATTAGCACACCTGCTGCTAACACTGCAGCCCATGGAGGACAAATGAACTCAATTCTTCACTTTTTTAATGGCTATAAATAGCCATTTTGAAAAAAAGATATTAATTTGCAGATTAATATGTTATAGGGAGACTATACATTACAGAAGAAACAGCAAGGAAAGGTCTCATTCTGACCTAAGTCAATACCTACACCAAAAAATCACTCATTATCACCAAACTTTGACAGTTGTAGGCAAATACTGACTGCCCCTTTCAACATCTGACTTGTAGCATGCACCAAGACCTTGGTAAGTGGGTTCTAGAGCTGCAAGATATTACACAGTCATTTGCACGATTACAAAATGATCGACGACAGTTGCAGCTTAACAGCAGTGACACAAAGCTGTCAGCACAGGCTGCAGACCAAACACTCACCCCAGCTTGGTTTCTTTAGTGGCATTTTGGCACTGCCACCGGGCTGGCAGCTGCTCTGGTTAGCGTGTTATAGCACATAAGGAAGCTTTGCGTGCAACCAAACCCAAGGGGAGCGGGGACAGCCCCCCCTCCCTGGAGGAGGGAGGATAGCACATAGTCATGCTTCTGACCTCTGCTTGCAGCACCAGCTCTGCTGAGGTTTTAACCTGAGAGAAAAGCACCCCAGCCAGTGACACAGAGTTATTTATAGTGGTAACTTACCATGGCTGCAGCAAGCCGTGGGCAAGCACAACATAGGTCTGTTGTTTGCCTGTTATCCCAGGGCAATCTACATCTCTAACTCCATATATAATAAGCTCATTTTCATATCTTGCCAAAGAAAAGAACGAGGAAGACTGCAGTTAACATTAATTCTGGCACACATCTGCAGAAGGGAGTTGTCTTTTTAGCCTAGAAATGTTGTCTGTATTTCAGGATCTTTCTATAGAAGACATGACACAGCCTACGTCCCATGTGATGGGACTCCTATTCAAGCTAATTTGAATTTTTCGAGTAGGATTTCCTGCTACATGCTACCATGTTATTTCAAGATATATTGAGGATGTTCCCATTATTCCCATATGTGTACTATCATCAGGAAAACCAATTTTTTCTAGGCAAAATTTTTCTGTCTATATTATAGTACATATTGGTTAAATACATGATTTAGAAAATCAAGTGGGCAGTGAAATCATAGATAGCTCTTTTCCAGGAGGAGATATTTTCAAAAGGCAAGATTATTTTTTCTTGTTAGTTATAAAGACAAAAAAATGCAAATTTACTTGATTGGTATATCCTAAGATATGTTAATAAAGACTTTTTCATTACTTATAGGATGCATCTATGGACACAAGGCATGATGAACAAAACACCCGCTGTGAGAGGGTGAGATGACACACTCCTAGCTAAGTGAAGTTTTATTACAGAATATTGTTTTCTTCCAGCTACAGAAGAAAGATTGAGCTGGGTTTCCTGTGCAGAGGAAAGCTACATCCTACTGTCTAGATCCACCCCCCTTCCACACTGGATTTCTGTACCAGGTGCCCAAATCTCTCCTGTGTACCCCTTAACAACATATGTTGCCTGTATGTGGCACACGGGAGGAGAGGAGATACAACCAGTAATGACAGTGCCCGGCTTGTGGAGGTGTTTGTGAGGAGGGCATGTAGTTCCTTTTACACTTCTCGCCCCAAAGCACAAGGCAGAGTTGACTGTGCAACCACCATCCCTAGGGCCTTATTGTCCACTCCATTTCACATGTCATGGTTGTGCAATGGAAATCAATGAAGTTACACAGCCAGAAAATTGGTGAAACAGAAACTGGCCCTCACCCCCTGAAGGGGTTCCAGTTCACTGGTGGGAGAAACAATCCTTGTACATACATTTGTCAGTCTGGTTTCATTTATGTCAATTAATAGTATTGCTTTTGACTTCAAGGGAGTCTAGTCACATTTGTGTACTGTTCGGAACGTGCTCTGGAGACTCTTCAAAAGAAAAGCCCTTTTCTCAGGTAAAGGTTAAAAACCTGAACAAACTACTGATACCTGGTATTTAAACAAAGTTAGCAATATTCTTTGCATTTGAAGGCAAAAGATATTCCAGTGTTCTAAAGAAAAACAATAGTTCCTCATCAATAAAACTTTTTAAATGGCTGTAATTAATCCTCTACATCCGGCAGAAATAAAGAGACACTCCTATATTTAATCTTGAGTTGATCATTTACACAAGGTAAACTTTAAGTTGTGTGCAAAGTTACACGCTCTCTTTTAGAAAGACTCATAAATTTGCATGGAACAGAAGATGCCACGCAGTGAACTGCAGTTTACCAGCAGGGAATGGGGCGCAATGAAATGATGGCTACTGACCCACATAGTGACCTTTGCTTACAGTCTTACCAAACAATCACTGCTGATGTCTGTTACATAAAGGACGGGTTAATAACACAATACACTCTGGCAAAATGGTAACCTCTCTCTCTCTAGTTGAAGTTGTTTTCAAGTTTTTCACAATGATGCAGCCAAAAAGTTAATAAACTGTGGATTCAGTTTTTTCATGCAAAATAGGAAATGCCTGTAACTTGAATAAAGAAATGGATTATAAACATTATTTTTTGCCCTCTTGCCTTAAAATAGAGTAGAGCATGTGACATTGCCAGGCATGTAAACTCAACCTAGGAGATCAGTTAACTGAGGAACATAACATAGGAGTAACATTAAAAACACATAGTGTGTTTCACCCTAGAACAAACAAAAAATACCTTAAAAATTTTGCAACACAAATAAAAAAGGGAAGTGCATGTAGAATGAAATTAAGTTTTGGATTACGAATGGGTATGAGAAATTAGACAATAGGTAGAGCACACATTGCTTCTTCATAGTGAGTAAAGGAGAGAACTAAGAACAAAACCACAGTTCTTTTCATTATGTCATTATTTCAAATTCTTCATAAAAGAAGAATCAGTCCTGCCAAAAGAAAGATATGGTGGTTTTTTACTCAGAAAAAAACCTGTTATAATAGTATCATAACTCTTTTAGGCATGGAAATATGCTAATTAGAATGTGTGCTAACTATGCCAAAAATCTTACTGTGATTTCCAAAAATAACTATTTTACTAGCACAGAGAGTTTTTAAATTAATCTGAGTACTACAGCATTCCATTCTGGAGAGCAATCCTTCTATGTCAAAACATTAGGCTTTGTTTAGGCTCCATTCTACCTTTACAAAGTATTAGTGTATAGTTTTTCTGTGTATTAAACAAGTATAAAGTTGTAAGAGTACAGAGAACATTGTGCGGTTTTTTGCACTCATCTCATTCAAAGATGTTGTCTGAAAAGATCTCTCCAGGCTGAAATAATCGGAACATCATTTTTGAAAGGTGCCCAAGGTTGCAAAAATTACTTCAATAGAAATCGACTGTTGAGACTCCTGCCTGCCAAAATTGTATCCCCTATTAGCCACGTCCAGCCTGAAGCAAAGTTAGACCTAAGATAAAAATCTTGACAAGTTAAAATGGTTTTCAAATGAGAAGTTAATCTAGTCCTTTTTTTTTAAGTGTATATATTTTGCAAGAGCCCAACATACTACAGAAATTATCAGAAACAAACGCTTAACATCTATAATCATTAACCACACAAGTTTGTTTACACTTCTAGGAGGACAGAGCACCTGCTGAGCAGTACAAATAGTCTACAATAACCATGATGAAAATACCCCAGAGTGCAGTATGTGGCGAGCAGCACATCCACTTGCACAAATTAGTATGTATCAGTGCTACATTTTCTTTTTTTTGTTTGTCTGGGGGGTTTGGGTGGCGTTTTTCCTTATTTTTTTTCTTTTTAGTAGAACACTGCATAGCAGCACACACTTCTTGGGGTACTAAATGGCCTCTGCTTCACTTGACTTGAACATCAGCAGCACGCAGTCCACATCCTGAAGGAGAGCTCAGTGCAGGTCTGAGTGCCCAGTGAATTACTGGCGTCAACCAACAAAGCACAGCCGCTTCACATTCTGTTTATAGATGCATCATGGTGATGCATAGACCTTGCCAAAGGCAGAATTATATAGCAACACTCTTTACAGTTAAAGAAACTTAGCCAGGTCTTGTAACAAATTGGGCTGCTATTTGCTTGTGATTCTACCACTTACCAATTCAACTAAACATAGTAGAGTTTTACTAAAAATAGGTTATTATTAAATCAGATACAGTGTGGCTCTTTAAATAAATCTTTATGAATCTATCTCTATTCAGCTTCACAAATTAAAGAAAGATTAATTGTAAGAACTACAGTTAAATGAGACAGCTTTTGGTCTCTCTCACACAGGAAGGATTACAAACAAGTTGTGCCTGGGCTTGCACTGTAACCTCCCACCCTTGAGCACCACCACAGGGACTTGTACATCGATATAACCACTGCCCTTTGAGCATGAAGGGAGATCTCCTCCTGTGATCGTTGAACTCGCAATGTTTTAGTCAGACATGAAAGAGGGGAGACAGATCAAAACCAGCCTGACCTCCTCAATATCCATGGGGATACTAAGAAGCTGCATGCCATCAGTGCACAGACTTTGATACGGATGCTGTCATGAAACTGCACAGTTGTTGGCACAGTCTCAACCTGATTTTTGATGCAGTTCATCAACACTGTCTGGAAAAGAGAAAGCAGAGGTGAGCTAAGTTGATGAAGTCATATTTCTCTTCCCATTTTGCCAGGGCAAAGAGGACAATCTGGTTTCACCCCTTATGCAACCTTATGAATTGAGAGGATGACAGGTTGTATAGGATTCAGTGTAATTTTAGACAAGGTAAAAGGATTCAAATTTATCTGCATTGTAATTGAGCACAATTTGGCTTGTTAGGAGTGCTGGAGAAGTACCAATGACCTGATGAAGTCCACCATTTGTGCTAAGAAATGCACCCTTGTCAAAGCCAGGACTTACTCATGGGTGCACTGATTCCAGTCAAGTCTATGGGAAGAGAATCGCTGTGCACTAGCTCTACGCTCATGGGAAAGAAAACCACATCAAAAACGAAACTTCCTGATACAACTCACAAAACCTCTGAAAGCTTTTTCTAACTCCACCACGAAAAGAAAAAAAAAATATTAAAACCTATGAAAGTGTTCAGAATGTGGAGTATTGCCAATCTGCCCAGCACTTTATGCAGTGGCTCCAGCTTTTGGTACTGTATATGCATCCCAGCTTTCTTCCACTATGTCGACTAAAACTTTGTTCAAAGGCTTTCACAGAACATCCCTCTTTGTTTCCTTTCTAAACAAAGGCTTCTATTCAAAACACTGATTAACACTCCTTTTGAACAACAAAACACCACTCTACCTGGAAGCAATCCAGTGTTTTATCTTACAGACCTATCACCCATCTCATTCTTTGAGCTTCTTTGCTCTGAGGCATTTCAGACTGAAGTATCTAGATGAAAGACTGCCCCTGTATAATGACGCTACAGCAATAAATGGTAGGCAGGCAGTATCATCACCTGAACACCAACACCATAGCAAGCCCCCGTGCTCCATTGTAATGAGGAGACCGGGTTGCAGGAGATGATTTCATTGACTGAAGTTTTGAAAACTTACTGGATTGAAAATCCTATGGAGACATTTCCAAAGTCATACTTTTTTAATGTGCCATCACAAACATTTTTATATTCCTTTTCTCTCCATGAAGCCTTACAATCTGTAATCACTTGCACCACTCCAGGGGCATGGCCTAGTGCTGACTCAGTGGGAATTAGTGTTGATTACCTCACTGTACATCACCTATGTTAGCTTTTCCTTAAAAGGTTGCCACTTAGATCCTGTTGTTTTATAGTTCAGCTCAGGTCCTGCTGTTTTGTAATTCAGATACAGCACATGGAAGTGTCTGGGTTTACCTCAGGATATGTTTTACAGAACTGCATTTAAAACCAACATTCACTATTATTGAAATCATTCATGCTGTAAGTTTTAGCCTGCCCGAGTGAAAAAGAACATAACATTTCTATGGTGATGAAATACGGGATCTTTTTCTATGCAGAAAAAAAACAAGTAAGTGTTGTTCTACAATAAAGACTTAATATTTAAGTGCTTATTCTACTTTTTCCTCATTGTAAGTGTTGACTACATCCCTTTTCTGAGGTTCAGCATATGTGGGATATATTTTGTACAACTTACAGTCTTACTCAAACCCTCCATACAGAGATTAATGTCACCAAACAGTACACAAGTAAGAACCCCATACTTGGAAAGTGAAGGATTTGCTTCGTTCAACTTTCTTTTACAGGCTCCAGACACTGATACCTGGTTTCAAGTATGGCCTTCGCTACAGAGAGTTTGGAGATGTGAAAAAAATCAGTGAGCTATTATCACCTTTCATCCGGTGTTCTTCACAGCATTTCAGCCAATCCTTTTGAGAGCCAAGACATTTTGATCCACAGCCTTCTCCAGGTCAGCTCAACATTTACCAAGGTCTGCAGAAAGAAAGGCGCTGTGGCTCTGCTGATCTGTCCAGGTACAGCTGGGCCACAAAGCTGAGCTGCAGCTGACCCTGGGAAGCTCACACTGTATCACTCTGTGCTTCTAGTGCCATCTAATTCTCTGCCAAGAAAAAGCCAGTTGAGGGAAATTTAAATGCCTTCTGCTATTTCTGGCACAGGGAAGGACTGAGAGGCATTGTTGCATCCATCTGCATTTTCAGCACTGAACAGCATGTTGTTTATTCCATGTCAAGAATCAGATTTCCCCATATGAAAGGCAGAAAATACCTGTGCAGTCACCGAGACCCTTTTAGATTATGGAAAATAAAACAAAATCACAATAAGAACTCTAAGGGGAATCATGCTGGGTCACATCTCTTAACAGTTATCTACAATGAGTTGATCACAGAGAGGCTGCTGTTCTGCTGGCAGCAGGTTAGTTACCATAGTAAATTTTATAAAAATAAAGAAACAAAGCAGCAATTACAGTAGAATGATAAGTCCATTAAGCCTCTTACCAATTCATTATCCCTGTGGAACACCGAGGTGCTTGATGAAGGCACTGCCACTACCAGGAAGGTTTTCTATCTGAAAAAAAAAAGCATGAATTAACAGAATCCACGAGATGCAATGCAAATATCAAGGTTTGTCTAGCATGGAAATTGCTTCTGCTAACTTGTATAACTTCATCAAATTTATGACTGCGTTTCAGCTCCTTATAACTTCT
Organism: Oxyruncus cristatus; assembly: GCA_013399855.1. Classification (NCBI taxonomy): domain Eukaryota; kingdom Metazoa; phylum Chordata; class Aves; order Passeriformes; family Cotingidae; genus Oxyruncus; species Oxyruncus cristatus. Next base: position 663,820 of record VXAY01004848.1, read on the forward strand.
GAGTGACTGGATGGGTATCTGCTTGTCAGTTTTAACATATTTTGCAAAACCTTATTTTCCAAAATCCTGAACTTCTACCCAAAACATCAGTATAGGGATACTTACATTAAATTAGTCTTCCAAGTCTCCAATTAGTAGATTCGAAATTAAACATGTGGAATCTGTTTTAGTTTCCCACCTTAAAAACCAGAAAGAAATTTTTGGAGACTTTAAACACCCGATATCCTACTACCTGAATCCAAAGGAGCTGATATCTTATATATCTGTACATTTAGAGATCATATACATGTTTTCTGCAAATGTGTGTGTGCATATACAGTAAATAAAAGTCAGCTCAGTGCCAACCTACTTACATACAGAAGCATATTTTACTGCTCTTTTGCATTTATTAAGCCATATTCATGAAAATCTAGAGCCTAAAAAAAGCCAGTCTGGGCCTCATGCAGAGATGGTTAAGCCAAAACCCACTCAACCACTTCACCCCCCTGTCACTTCTCCCTTTATTCGCATTCATTGATACATACACAGGGAGGATGTATCCAAGCAAAGTGGCACGTTACTAATTGCACCATCTTCATTAATACTGCATTATGTGTCCCTGCACTATAGAGAATTGACAATACGAAAGATGTCAAGAGTTTATCAAAATGTGCATATAAATACTTGGTCCAATTTTCCAAATGAATATACTAGCAGCCTCTGCTTCCACAGTCCAAACCGGAGAAAGGGTCGTTTATCAGCTGCTAAGCAGGAACAAAAGGCAAATAGCCTTAATTTCCCAAACACTCAGAGCTATTTACATCATTCCTGTGCCCTTTAGGTAATTAGGCATAACTTCAAAATAAGAAATCCTCACTATGGTACAAATACAGAGCACTTCCATTTGTAGAAAAGTCCTAACAATAGTAAGACAGATAAGGAGAAGTCTTTATCAGAGGCACCCAGAACTTAAGGAAAATCACTGCATAAGGACCGTAGGCACTTCAAACTCAGAAGGAAGATGGCTAAACAAGAAATACCAAAATAAATAGGAAGTCATCATTTTGTTCAAGTGTAAGAGGAAGACTGCATCTTAGATTTGTTTCACTTGTAACTGTTTAAGAATGTCTAAACAAACAAGCAACCTCAGTCAGAGAGACATAGTGAAGAGAAAACTTAAAAGAGTGTGCTAAAAATCAACGTGGACTTAAATGAAAATAACAGTTGTGGACTGTTGTCACAGGGGCAGTAGACCAGGATAAAGTAAAGTGGTATTTCATCAGCTCTGAGTGCTACAGAGTCTGCAAAGGATCACTCATTTCAGCAAGTGCAAACTGGCAGGTTCCTTGCCCATGTACTGATTAACACTTACACTCTGCATCTCTGAGCAAAGGTTTATGTTTTTAGCAATGAATAACACAAACAGGACAAATACGTGGAGAAAAATGCAGAATTTCTTTTTTCTTTCCACCTTTCTCTGCTTCTCCAGGAGACTAGAAAGTTGGCGTTAGAGCTCTGGCAGAACATATATTATTACAAGTAACATGTACAACTGTGACCAGCCACAATGAACCAAATTAATAAATATCCAATTAAATACACTATTCTTCATCCAAGTTTAATTCTACAACTGTTTCAAACCAGAATCAGCGGCTCCTGAAACAGAAATTGAAAGCCTTCCCAAAGTCATTAATGGATTTTTGTATTTCAAACCTTTCTTCCACTTTTGCTACTTCGTGAGAAGCCTCGCTGAGCACTGCTTACACTGAACTGAGATCCCAGATGATATCCTACTGTAATTTGGGTGATAGTTTTTCAGAACTACTGTCACTAATAATTAGAAATTAATAACTCAAGGGACATATTGTCTTGAGAAACTTATCAAGTTATCTTTTAATCTTGTAATTAAAGTTCAAACACTTTCTGACATGTAAAAATCTATGCATTCTAGGAAATATTTCAGTGATTAGTGTATCATTTCATCCATTTACAGACAGCAGTATACTAATTAAACTCAGCATGGAATTTGGAGATGACCTAGTAGATTTTTTTCTTTTTTGATGGTTATCTTTTATACTGTCAAGGCCCAAATACAGATTCATGGATATAAAATAAAGTTTCCTAAAATCAGTTTGTTTTTACTGAGTTTGGTCAGGATGAAGTTAACTTTCTTCAGAGCAACCTGTATAATCTGCTCTTTGCATTTGTAGCTAGAACAATGTTAGTGCCACACCAATATTTTGACTGTTCTTGTAGAGCTCCAAGGCTTTCTCTTCAACCTCTCACACACACAGGGGCCAGTAGGCTGGAGGTGGGAGAAAGGCTGGGAGGGTACACAGCTGGAACAGCTGCCCCTCACTGCAAAAGGGATATTCCCTTCCATAAACGCAGTGCTTAGCAATAAAATCTCAGGAAAATGGACGGGACATGGCCACATTCATTATGGTATTTGTCTTCCCAAGAAATCATTACACATATTTGAGACAAGAGGGAGAAAGAGCTAGGATAGGAGTTTTGCTGCCGGCTGGAGTCAGCCCACCACATCGCTCTTTCTGAATATCTTCTGTAGTTATTATCTACCTTGCCTCCTGTGCATTTCATTTGCTGCATTCAAATCACCACTTAAGTGATCTAGCAAGAGCAATTGCCTTTATACCTTCCTCAGTGAAAGTAGGCCTCCTCTGATTTAAAGTTACCTTGTTAAAAAAGCAAAGTCCTCAAAATCTCAAAACTGAGAAAATAATCTGAAATGAAGAGTTGAGTTAATTTAATTTGAAATATAGAATCACAGAATATCCTGAATTGGAAGGGGGATCCACAAGGATCATTAAAGTCCAACTCCTGGCCCTGTACAGAACAGCCCTGAAAAATCACACCATGTGCCTGAGAGCATTGTCCAAATGCTTTTTGAACTCTGTCAGGCTTGGTGCTGTGCCCTCTTCCCTGAGGAGCCTCTTCCAGCACCGAACCAGCCTGTGGTGAAGAACCTTTTCCTAATATCCAACTGAAACCTTCCCTGACACAACTTCAGGACATTTCTTTCGGCTCTGTCACTGATCACCAGAGAGAAAAGAGCAGTGTCTACCCCTCCTCTTCCTCTCACGACGAAGTCGTAGGCTGCAGTGAGGTCTCCCTTCAGTCTCCTCTTTTCCAGGGTGAAAAAGAACACATGAAAAATAAAATTTCAAAGATCTTCACATAACTGGACTGTATTACATTTGATGGAACAGCTTCCAGCCTTACCATTTTCAACAATTTTCAGAAGCAAGCAGAACAGTGGTGGCCTAACACCTTCAAGGTGGAACAGAGACAAATAACACACACTTGTTTTTTACATCCATTTTATTAGTGCAGTAATGTAATAGAGGACACCACAAAATCAGAAAGCTTCAAGATGTCCTCCAGGAAAAAATGAATAATGCCACAGGAAAGCTCATTCTCTGTGCATCATTACATCTCACAGTTATTCTCAGAGCCCCCAAGCGCCACTAGTTCAGGCATACGCAGAAATGCATAGCTGGACTCTGATTCACCTGGTGAATGGTGGAAAGGGAATAGTAATGCCTATATGGCCTTTATCCAGTGAAAAAATCCATCATCCTTTAAGAAAATCCTAAAAATAGTCCATTCTCTTCTAGCAGTCTAAATAGCATCTTCTCATCTCATCTCCTATCCCAGTCTTACAAGGACATCTGCAGCAGAGAGATGAAGACAACAAGCCAGAAGAATGTAGACAAAAAAACCCTTCAAACTGTGTTTTTTTCAAATATCACTCCTCTTCCCTTGTCTTTCATGTGGAGAATAGTTAAAACTCACGCTAATAAAAGAATAACCATTTGCTTGGAAGTAAGAGGTGGAGGGGGCAAATATGGCTTCATTTTTTTTCCTCTGCCCCCCAAAGAGGAATAGGAACTCCTTACTAAGGAGCAGTCATTATTTTACAAGCAGAAAAAACAAAATACATAGAAAAGGTTAATTTTGAGGCTGGTCCTTTTTGGAAGAACAAAACCATTTTCTGACCAGAAAACTCAGTGTCTTATTCACATTTCCTAATGTTTTGCATGTAATACTAAAATACCTTCCGTATCATTAAAATCTGAATAAAACCGTATTAAGCAAAACAGCTGTGGAAGTACTTTCACACTGGTTTCAGGTCAACAAAAACACTTTCAGGAATTTACAGTAATAATGATTTTGATTTTATTTTTTTTTTTTTAATTTATTTTGGGGGTATTCCTAGACAAGCAACCAAGAAAAACTGACAAATACCTTGGTCAAACTAACAGGACTTCTAGGCTAAACTGGTTCTGGACTAAACCCTGCCTACACCCTTGCTTCTTAGGGTCCTTGGGTCTAATCCTTTGCACACTGTATCTTTGTTGGCTCAGATTTGCTAGTGGTTTGCTGCTTTGTTCTGGTTTTAAAAGATTCTGAAGCTGGAACAAGAACTAATTAGAACATTTCCAGTGAAATAGGTCAACGTTTTCACCTGGAAGATATCCAAGATGCGGTGGGATTAGTTTCCAGCTAAAGCAGCTGAAATTAAAATCGTGGCCTTTCAAAATTGAAAATGGGCAACTTCTGTGCAATTTTATTGTGCAGTATCATCAAAACAGTCCACTTTTTTTCTAAGGTGGGAAAAAAAGGACAAAGCCTGTGATCCCAAAAAACTCAAAATCAGAACTGTTCTCTGGTCATTTTTAGTAAAATACACAATATACTCAATATCCTGTAGTGTATGAAGTTGAACTGTTTTGTTATCATAATTTTGAGGAGGGAAGCAGTAAAGGAACCTACTAAATTATTGCTTTGCTACTTGTGTTTCACTGAAAGTACAGATATTGAAAGTTACTTCAATAGCCCTTAAATTCTAAAACCTTGGATAACACTTTGAAGTAGGCCCTCCAGAACACTACATGACCGCATTCGAAAGTGTGGCATCAGCATCTTCTGAGGATGCAGTAGAGAGGGGCTCACAGCAGCACACAGATGTTCTTCTGCCAGAGACATCACAGAACTCATGTGCTGTAACAAAATAAGGACAAAAGGAAGTATTAACTTGGGACCTTCCTTTGTTTGTTCCTGCTTTACTAAGATATCTGCCACTATAATTTGCATAAAACTAATTATGGGCTTTTTGAAGTATAAGATTTTTTTGAACCAGGTCTTATGGGCTTTGCCATATATCCATTTCTTCAGACTCTAAGCCTAGACGCCATTAGCTCAGTCACCACTGAAACATAATTACCTAATGATCTGGAAGAGTATCAACCATATGCAATAAAAGCACAAGCATAAGAAATATTATGCACTTCTAAACATAAATCAAATATCAGTGATAATTCCCCATAGTGCTGAAAGAGTATGTGTAAGAAAAGAATTACATATTCCTTAAAAATCACTGTCCTCATTTATTAAATCCTCCAGATGTATTTCACAGACCTTGGCTGTCCCTAATCATCTTCTTTTAAGTTTCTTAATGTAAGAAACATTGCCAGATAGTCAAAGCTTCCAGGGGGAGACGGGCTTGCTTTTGTACCTAATGTACCGAACTACATGGCCATGAGAGATTCGCAAATCCCTTGGGGATGCTTACATCTGAAAACCAAACTTGAAGTCTGGAGATCAGAATATGCGATGAGCACACATGACAGTCTCTTTGCCACATTCAGCGATTCTATCATGTTCTGTGATTAAAAAAACAGCATAATCTGACACTGCAGGTATTTTTCAGCAGATCAACTGCAGCAATGGTTGACAGAGCTGCATTTAGAAAGACCAAACTTTTTTGAATTGATGCTGCTTCTGGAAATTCTTTACATATATAATCTATACATATAGCTAGTACCGCAGTCATGGGTAGGAATGGGTCATGATATTTTGAGACTTGCAATAAAAGGGCCAAAGACACAACTTCAATTTGACACAGGAAAAAAAAAAAAAAAATCCATAGCCTTGGCCCTGCAGGAGTGCAAAGAACTTGTTCCTTGGGATCCCCAGGTGCTCCCAAACAGCTGACCATGCTGTACATTACAACACAAACTACAACTCCCCCATGGTCTCTGTCAGACTCAGAAAATAAAACAGGGGAGAAAAAAAGGATTTTCTTTCCCGATCTCCAGATCTGGTACAACAGGTTAACACACAAATACACCCAATCACCCCCCTAAACCAACCCACCTCTACTAATAGCTGAGTTAGAAACTTCACAAAAAAGATTAACACCGTCATCCTTACCATAACTATGGCTGAACAGGAGCACCCTCACTCTGGCTGGATACAGACAACAGAACCCATACTATGGCACTTTCATTCCATTACTGCCCTGTTATATGATGAACACAGACTGTCAGGATTAAGGTGAGGATTTCATTGCTTTTCACCTCTCATTTCCCCTCAGTCCCTCACCTCTCAGAATACTGTCACTGCTTACAAGACTTTCTTGTTCTGCAGTTTCTACTATGTATATATATATTTCATCAAATGTTTGTATATTCTCAGACCTTTTTCTCCTGTTTCTACCTACTGATTTCAATCCTCCTCCACTATTACTGTCTTCTCACAACTGAGTTATTGATATGAAGACTTTTAAAGTCATCCATGTGAAAGAGCCATGGAAAAAAGAAAATTGTATTGCTTTAAATGTTTCTTTTAATAGCTCAAAATAGCTACAAATTAATTTTCTGGAAACCTCCACTAAAAATAAAACTGGGAAAAGTCATCTCATTCCACTGAAAATGCCATATTCAAAAGTTAAAAATAAAGTCTTTCAAGAAAAATAATCCAAGGGGGGCTAAAACTTCCCCCTTGCTTTTGTATTCATGAAGTTTAAACTTTCTCTGTAGGTTTAAACTTCTTCCCACACTTCTTTTCTTTTTTCAGCCAGAAAACCAACAGCACTGAGGTCCCAGGGATGAAGAATGACTCACCAGCAAGTGCTGAGTCACAATCACACTAAATATATATACTCTTACATCTTGATGGAGCATCAAATTCAATAGCTTTGCTTAGTCACTTAAGCTTGCCCTAATTCCTGTGATTCACTCAATTTCAAAACTTTGATTTCTGATTTCATATTTTTGCTTGCAATATATATTCAGTTGTATAACTCTAATACAACTCTAAAAGCAGAATTGTTGTAAGCCATCACTAACTCTCAGTCAGATTCCAAGCTTCAGACATAAGGCGTCACTTATCAAATCCAAGCGGCCAGTATGCCACAGTGCACATCAGTTTGATTTGGAACTGCTGATATCCCATTCCTTGGACACCTACAGAGAATGCCAGTTGACATCTGAAGATACATGCATTAGGATTTCATCCTGCCCTGACTCATGCCAGCAACAACCTACCATCAGCTAAAAGTGTGACCTTTCTCTAGAAGGGCTCCTCAGCCTGACAAGGTAAGGCACAAGAAGCCAGTGCTCAGCAGTTTGTGCAGAGGGTAAGGTATTTGACCATGATTAAACAAGCCAATATTGGAGTGACAGATTTCCGATTCCTTAGTTATTTTGTTTGTTGCCTTTTGTCCTATCTGCAGGTAGACAAAGCAAAATTACTTTATCCAACTGTTTATCTGCTCATTCAATTTCTTATACATGGAAAAGCTAAGTTTGGCCAGAATTCAAACAAGGTAATAAATGTATTTCTTTCCACGGGAATTTACAGAAATGTTTTATCTAATTACTCCTAACATTTAAGCCATAATCCAGAAAACTGCTCTGAAAGGTTGCAGGCAGTCTAGGCATGGGGGAATGAAGGAAACTCATCACTGAGAGAGGGAAAGGAAGACACAGTGAATAGGTTTCTGATGACTACCACATTGCAATACATTACGTGATGCAATTATCACCATGCTGTTATTTATTCTTCTGTCTTCAGGCACAGTTTTTGTGTTTCTTCACTGTCCATTTCTGCAGCAGCTGCACTTACAAGTTTTATGCTGGTTTACTGGTTAATAAGTCTGTTATACTGAAGGCACCAAGTCAAGTAAGTACATTTGGAAAAGTTTCCCTTATGAAAAGATACTGTGAGAAAGGTAGGGGTCAGCTTTGTGGATTTCTGGGAATAAAACAGACCACACATACTCATATAAAGCTCACAGAAATATTACAATAAAGGTTGTATGTCTTTACCCTTTCTGAAGGATAACTACAGCTTTGAAGCTTCTTTGGTCAGCTTGTCTTACTTTAGCAATATCCAATAACATCATGGGAAAAAAAAAAAAAAGCCAAGTGAAAAAGTAAATATTTGGCATTTGGTCATAAGAAATTAAATTGTAGGTCATAAGTTCTCCATAGGTTGCAGGTTCCCAAGTCCTCCTCCAAGCATTTACACTGAGATACTTTTTTAAAAAAATCCTACTCTACCTTAGTTACAAACTGTTTTCTATAAAGTGTCATCCTTCACCATTATTCATACCAGTTTGAGTAAATTAAAGACCTATCTCGATCCCAGTGAGCAGCCTAAAGATCTCTGCAAGAATTGCCTTTCCTACAGGTATCTGAGATTCAGCAAGCTATACTGATGCTATTGCTCTAAACATCCAAGACTTACTCCCAAAACAGAAAGCAAACAGCTGTGAAGAAATTACTTCTACCTCTCCCTTCTCAACTCAGGCTCAGTTACCGAACATCTGTATCAGTGTCAGCATGAAGCAAAATGCTTCAAGAGAAGAAATAAGAGATCCACCCCAAAACAAATTATATCTTGGTATTTTAACACTTACTTTGTTCAGGTGACTGGTCCAGGCTTCACACTATGGTGAAAAGAGTGCTGTGGTGGGCATAGTAAAAGCAACTTTGGTATCTGCCCATCCTTTTTAACCCAGAAATTCCAGTTTCCTCAAAAGCTCAAAAAGCTCACCACAAACATAGCTATCATGAAGCTTTAGATAGAGAGGAGTCAATTTTTGACATACTGATTTTGTTTCTGGTGAGAACAATACTTCACCAGGAAAATACCAACCACTTGTATTCAAAACTACCATCTCCTTTGTATATAAATACAAATCACCACCCTGTTTGAAAGATACGCACTTGTATGGATCAGTGTAATTGTAACTATAAGCGCCAGAAGTTGTGGGGCAACCATATGTTCCTTCTCTTCAGAGCTTTGGCATGATATATGTTGGAAAGCTGCTATTGATATCAAAACTGACCAGCAGGAACACAGCTGGAGAGAAAAAAAAGGCATAAGATAAGGCCAAATGTAGTAAATACTGTATGTATAGCATATTTTCATGTGGCTTTTCTATTCAAACTGTAAAAAGACACCATTTAAAATCCTCAAATCCTGTTTTCAACAGAGCTGTCTGCTCATGCAGCTCAGTGACCTTGAACGCAGTAAAAGCCAATACAGTTACTGAAGACTGATTTCAATAACTTACTGGAAGGGGTCCAAAGCAGCTTTTCATTCTGCAGTCTCTGCATCAAAGACAACACAGAAAAAGGAAGGCAAAATGTAGCTGCTCCTGAACCTGGTGTAAGAAATGTGCGGTTTTCTGCAACCACGACCAACTTCATTACAACATATTTTCTATGGGGTGTGTCAGATGACTACATCCCACCTACTACTTACCATGGCCTCACACTGTGGTTAGCAGCAAACTACCACATTTCTATTCCTGCATCAAATGTTGCAATGCTTGTTCGAGTCCAATTATTTTTTTAGCAATAGAATTTTACTTAGGAATTGTGGGGGTTTGTCCGTGACAGGCAAGGGAAAGTGCTGCAATGCTGGTGTTTTGCCTTTAAAACACTCCATTACTAACACCAAGTATCCACTAGTTTAAATATACTCATCAAACCAGCTATCAAATACACTATTCTACCACTGGACCCATCAAAACAAAAACAAACCTCACACCAACCAACTATGGTAATCTATGCAGTCACCAAGCGTACCATGATATTAGTCTATACACACAAATGAGGATCTTATTCAGAATACAAATCTCTTCAATCCTTAAGTGCTCCATCAGGAGTTTTGGACTGCACCTCTTTGCACAAAATTTAAGCTGCTTTCTACAGGATACCAAATATATTCATAGTGACAGAGCATTTATAAAGCAAATATCAAGACACAAATAAACCCAGACTTTAACCAACGATTGAACAGTGCCAGTTCAGTCTCTCTTCAGTGATACAGCTGTCCTTGACGTCTTTTCACATCTCACTGGAAACTATTTTAACAATGGCCTTTTTATATCTTCATTCACACAGATCCTTCTGTGAAATATTTGCCCATGACTATGTGGACTATATTGCTTATTCATGATTGGTCAAGTGGTATTTTTTTTTGGACCACTGGATGTGCAATGCTTGCAAATGAGCTTGTGGTAAGAAAGCTTGCCAAAACTCTGGAGAGTAAAGCCTGGAAAGACCAATGTTCACCAGTCTGTTAGCAGCAGGGAAAGAAAATTAAAAAAAAATAAAAAAAAGAAATAGAGTTTTAAGGTTTCAGGCCTGCCTTTAGGGCAAACTCCTTCAGGCAGATGGCTGAGTGCACCCTCAGGTCCCTGAAGTGACCCAGCAAGACTTAATAACTGGTCTAAGAGATGTGACAAATCAAGGATTCATTATGATGCTGCTGTCAGACACCTCCTCACATGTATCTATCTGAGGCAAAAAGCCACCTACATGGTTTCAGATAAGGTCTAAAATCTATAGTGAAATAAGTCCCTTAAAAACTGTCAAAATTGCAGGAACATTAAGTACTCATCATTATTCCTGGGAGATTTTTGTAATGCATTTATTTTAAAAAGCAAACAAAAAACACAAGACAAACCCCAACTAAAACAAACACCAACCAAATTAGCACCAAAAATAAAACCCAGAAAAAAACAAAATCAAAGAAACTATCTTAAGGGATAACTTGTATTTCTGAATCAAAGTACAAGTTTAAATGCTGTGAAAAGGAATCCATTTCTTTCTGCATGGTCTCCTGAAGAGTTATCAAGCTTTGTCTTTGCCATCACACATTCCCTCTTCAGGTTGTCACGGGACATGGGGAAAAAGACAATTCTCAAGCAGAGACAGAATGATGTCTAACCACGTCAGCTGATTGGCAAAACTCTGACAGATGTCACATTAGCAGGTAGCAGATCAGAACAGGGGTGGGAAGAAAAAGTCAGGATATTCTTCTTGAAGTAATTACCAAGTATATTGTAGCCAAAACTAACATCTTTTTACCTTCCAGTTTATCACCACCCTCAAGTTTCCTGTCAAGAGAGACTTTGCTGCATACTTTGCACATTTGCTGTTTGGCCTATTTTACTTACATGGGGAGCAAGTTCCACACTTGAGGAATATCATGGAAAAATAGTTGGACAATAGCCTCTACTCTCTTATTCCTGAAGTTGTATTTTGACTATCTACTTTCTCTTGACCTATTAATATGACATACAGAAGAGTAATCTGTGAAGTAAATCAGCTTTGCTGCAAAAATGAGGTCTTCTCGGGAGAGTTAGTGTAACTGCATTGCTGATTAGCCAAGCATTCTATCAATCCTGAGCCTATAGCTTCTCTTCCCCCAAAACCTTTTCTAAATTATGATGAATACTAGCTAATCATAAATTGTTATGTCTTGTGCAACAAAAAAGCAGACAAAAAAGTCTAAATAAAAAGTCTTAAAGATCTGCTTAATGACATGCTGTAAGCACAAAGTAGGCAAAGCCAGTACTTTCTTCATTATCCTATTGTGCAAGTATAAGATTGGATATATCCTTCATCACCTTTGCTCATACATAATCATCTTTCCCAGCATAAGTACATTTGAGATCAACAGTTAACTCCTCAAACATCACTACAGCTTCCAACATGGACTCCATTGTTTCACCTTCCAATAATATTACAACAACATCCTGCCATCCTTCTTTAGGATCAAAACTGCCACAATGATAAAATCGTATTTCTTTGGATCTGTGTTTGTTCCCCTTTATCCTCAAGATAACTCATTAAAACTCAATGGGTTCTGTCTGCAGCATAAACCTAATAGTCCAACTTTTCTTCTTTTTCTACTTTCAGTGTAGGTTAAAATATTACACAGTTAAACTCCTGAATACACTCTAGGCACCACCTAACTCATTTTTTACAACAGTGCCAATGAATCCAAGTGCAACCACACTACAAATTCAGAATCCTTCAAAACCAACAAATAAAAAGGTTGACTTTCATCAAACAGTTCTATACAAGAGGTAAAGGACCCCAAAATTTTCGTCTTCACCATCATGAAATAACTTTTTTTCAGCAGGAACTTCAAGATCCTCAAAAATATCTATGGGGGACTCCAGATAAAAAACATTAAAATTTCTTTAAGTAATTAAAATTATCTGCTGAGAGGGAAAGAAAGAAAAACGAGTCCTCTAGGACTAAAAAAACCAAACCAAACAAACAAAAAATCCCAAAAACCATCCAAAGTGAGTATCTTCTGTAATGGAAAAAGTATGAGCCAGATTGAAGCAGTACTGCAGTACTTTTCCCAGTACTGTAGACTCAGAAAAACCAAAGAAATCCCACCACCCAAAAAAAAAAAAAGGAAAACCACTATTTCCAATGCCTTTTAAAATTTTGATGTTATAGAGGTAGAACACAGGCTTCATATTTCTGGCCAAACCAGAAGCAAGAAATAAAAGAAGGAATTTGAGTTAGGTACTTTGCATGAAACACCCAAATCAGTTTTGTACATCATATACAACTAGGTATTTATGTATATATTGAAAATAAATCAGAAAAAAAAATGTTTGTGGGCTAATTTCAGTTTTCCTATCATCCTAGAAGCATCCACTGCTGCTTGTGTTACCACACTCCTGTTCACAGCACAAACAAGCAGCAGCTCTTCCAGCCAACATCTAAAGCTGTGGTGAATACATTTCATAAGTAAATGGGACAAAACCTGACACAGACCAACCTGAAAGAAGAGGACTAATGATGACAATTCTGCTGACAAGGAGACACCACTGGCAGGAAGAAGTGTGCCATCATGTTACTTTCCAGCTGGGCTGGACAGTGATGCTCCTGGACTTTGTTGTGAGTACAAGGTGCCATTGACTTCTCTGATCTTCTTGCTCAACCTGAGTAAAAAAGCTGAGGGAGGATTTCAGTTTTGCTGTTAACCGGGTTGTTATTGAAACATCTTTTGTGCTATTTGAGTTTCTTGTTCACACATCAGATATAAGTGTTACTCTCATAAATCTGTGCTGTAACTACTAACAAATGGCTTGGTTTACAAAAGCTCCTACCTTACTGTAGTCAGATGGCAAAATACAGCATCTTATATAGACGTTGCTGTAAACTCACCAGTACAGAATATAAGAAATTCATAAAATAATCAAATACCAGAACTATTATGGTTGGAAAAGACCTTTAGGTTCATTGAGGCTAGCTGTTCATCCAGCCCTAGCAAGTCCACCACTAAACTATGCCCCCAAGTACCACGTCTAGACATGATTTGAACACTTCCAGGGATGGTGATTCCACTATTTCCCTGTGCGGCCTGTTCCAATGCTTGACTATTCCTTCAGGGAAGAAATTTTTCCTAATAACCAATCTAAACCTCCGCTGGCACAACTACATGTTTTGAGACCTCTTTAGATAAAGATATACATTACTTTTACCTCCACCTTTCCCACTGGATTTTTACTTTCCTTCTGCACATCGTTTGCCAGTCAGTTACAGCAGGTAGCAAAAGTCTTTCCCTCACATGGACAAGGTAAGGTATCAGGAGCAAGGAAGTTTTAGACAGAGGAAACTGATGCTTTTATTTTTTTCAAAGGGAAAACCTATGAACCACATTGTGTGAACAAAAACCTGACAGTGTTTCCTCATACCCACGACAGAACCAAAGTGCTGAAAAAGTTTCCAGAGATCATCTAGGCTGTCCTAAAAATGGAATATTTATATCTAAAGCAGTATGTATTTTATGGCTAGTTCAACCCATTTAAAATAAGTAATCATTTCACACAACTCAGAATTTAGTTATGCAGTATAAGTTACACAGAGAGGAAGGCAGGAAACCCCCAACAGAAATAGGGGGGCAAAATTCTGCATATTCAATAGGCGATATCCTAACTCTGGGACAGGATTAACACTTGCATTTCTGACGGCTGAAGGAAAGAGCTGATAGGCATAACAGCTATTTTCCATTCCAAAACAGCCCCCACCACTTTTTTTCACCTACACTGCTGCTCCTTTATTCTTTAATTTACTCCTTGAAAAAACAGAACTTGTCTTTCTGTGGTGATTGAGAGATGCAGTCTGACACTTCTGGCACTGCAACCCCCTCTCAAGTTTTATCTGGAGTGGGAGGAGCAGTTTGGGCTGGTGATAAGGAAGACAAGCAGGAGAAGCTAATTAGGTATAAGAAAACCTAAATGTTCTGTTAAAATACAGAAGTCTACGCACAAAATTTTGGTTTACTTTTGTAGAAATGAAAATTCTCAAGGAAAAACAGAATATATACTTACTCTAGACATATTCCAAATTCCTGCTTTTATTATTCATTTACAGGAAACAACCTACTACATAATAGAATGCAGTCTTTTTTTGAAAATAGACAGATCTGAAAGGTACAAGTTTTATTTAATAAAGCTGGTAGAGAAAGAGACAGAAGGAAAAGGATTTTCCCTTCTCACAAGATTTTCCCTCATTTTTGCCATCCCAGTCAAAAACTCTATAGCTAACAAAGCCCCCTGGGGTTAGATCAGCTCTAACACTGCTACATGCAACCAGTTTCACAGAAGCTTAGAGATGCCCATTAAGCCACTGCAGCTCTTCTCAGTAGCATACAGCTATCACGCCGTTCATCGCAACACAGAGTGGGACCGGCTTTGGAGAAGAACCAAGCCAGTGGAAACATTCCCACATAGATGGGGTCCTGCAGATGAACCCAACTTTGTCAGCACTGACAAAGAGACATTCTCGCAGTTGCTAAAGAAAATGGATCCCTCCCCATTTTGTGTTACAGAAGAACCAGCTGTTGAAACTCAACCTATGCCAGTCCAGCCCATCTGCTCAACACTGGCTGCAGAAGGGCACACACAGTGAAATACAGAGAGGGAAAGCAGGGGATCCACAAAGACCATCCTTTGCAGAGTAAAGCATAAGAGAAAGATTTTTGTATGTCTTTAGGCCACAAATCAAAAATTGCTTCTGATCCTTTACTTATCATTCTTGTCATACAAGTTATTTTGTTCTCTGAGAGATTTTGCCATCCATGCATCCCCAGACTAAAGAAAATCCTCAGCAAACAGCACTCATTATCTGAGGTCCAGACAGCATTTGAGTTGGAACAGAGCACAGCAAACGCAAAAAGGCTTGTCTGCAATCACCTTCCCAAGACTATCTGTACCTCTCACCAGGATCAGCAGGGTCTTTCATCCACAGTAAGCACTATTTGTGAAATCCACATAGAGCTCTGGGTTCTGTGCAGCCTCTCCCACTGGCTCCTTCTTTAGGCTCTGGCCACCATCCAGCATCTCTACTGAGGTGTGCAGCAAATTTTCAGGAGACTCTGAGGAGCCAGCTGGATCCAACCTTCCCTCCAGAAAGGTGACATAGACTACAGTTCTCCAGTAAGGCAAACCCGGATGGTTTTCCCAGAAGATGATGTTCCTCAAGACACCACCTCATGCAACAGTGAGTGGCTTTGCACAAGGTGTCATGGGGGGGATCCAGAGGCATAGTTTGCAGATGGATGCACTACTATAAAAGTGTAATTATGTCTCCTGCATACACACATGGAATTAACTCTTCTCTTTGCCAAGTAGCTCAGTCCAATAGCTCCCAAGCAACAAACATGATTTACTTAATGGAGTTGCCTTTCTTTTTCTCTCATGTCTCTCTTCTCTCAGAAATGCTGGGGGGTTTTCAAACTTAAATTCTAAAATATACGAACTATTTTGTAAGCCAAAACTAATGTACTTCCCTCTCACCACCCCCAATGAATTTAGCCTCTATCAGATAAAAAAAGGCTGTCTGAAAAGAGTCCTATCTTCTAGACGGAGTAATTAATATACATTTATTAAAAGGTATATTTTAACATTTGTCTCTTTGGAAAACAAGGTAAAAAGCTAAAAAAAAAAAAACCCCTAACCTAAACCAATGAACTCTGAAACAGTGCATCTTCAAAGGTGTTCTCAACTAGCGAAATGTATACTGAATGATTAATAAACAGGTTCTCTGACTAGAAGGATGAACTACGGCAAGTCGCATTTTGTGCACCAATTTCTTGAAGAGCCATGTTGAGTAAGGACATACTTTGACCCAATACACTTACATAAAGATACCACTACTGCTTGAATTGATATTGAATCTTAAATTTTCAAGAACTCCAACCATCAGCCGACAAAGCCCTCAGCCTGGGCTATTACTGTTGCACTGTGCAAGCCAACTGAAATAAGCTGTTTGCTAAAAGGCTGTTCAGAGAAGCCCATTGTCAGTACTTAATAGCTGTTACGGACCATTGGGTAGGCAAAGCATCTATGTTCTGCAGCGTGAAAACTGCTTACCTGGGACAGATCTATTAGGCTGTGCAGCTTCATTGATAGGAATAGAATTATAGACATGACAGTACCACTGAGGATATTAGATCATAGGGGAATGAGACTAAAAGATTACTGTAGTAACTGATAGACTGTTAAGGCCTGGAAAGCCTATTATTTTTTCCCATTTCTGATTTGTTAGCATTGTCATTCCACTGCTAATTACCTAATTAAAGGAGCTGTGTGATATTAACAGCACATCTACTTCTTGTGGAGAGCTGAGAAGACTGAAGATTAAGAACACATGGTCTCTTTCCATCTTTGGAACAATCACAAAGCAACGTTCGCAAAAAGAAACAACATGCTTTTAGTTAAAATTCCCTAAATTCTCCAAGAACATTAAGTTCATAACCCACTGACAAACACCTGGGAGTTAACCCCAGCCTCAGAACACCAAGCAAAGACCACACATAGGGAAGCATAAAGTTTACAATGCCAGTGTAAGAAGATGAGAGAAGGTAACACTTCAAAGGGAAACAGGCAATTCACTTTTCATTTTAGGTATTTTGCTTACCATGATTCACATTGTCAGCACACAAGAGCAAGTTTTTACCTAGCAACTTGCAAACAAGTTGGGTAAATCTTGGGCTGTATACAGTGTTCTCTGTTGGCAGTAGGTGCCGAGAATCCTGGAAGTAAGATTATTTCAGAGATGTAAAACAGCAGCAGAATTTGGTATACTGCTTGGAATTTAAATGCAGCATTTATTAACTGGAGAGATATGCAAGACAATTCCATGCAGAGGAAGCATGAAAAGCTTTCTGGTTTGAACATCTTCTCTCTGACATTGTGAGTGGGCCAAAAAGCGGAATGGTTCAACTAAAGTAGTTAAATGTTCTAAAAGAAAAACAAACAAACAAACAAACAACCACGGGTCAGTAGTTCTACAAGTACTTTATTCCTATCCTCTTTGTGCCAAAATTATTGAAATCAATTAATTCCTCAAGCTTGGCCTAATTCACCATATTCCATTAGTGATATTGAATGGCTTAATTTTTTGATATTCAAATAGCAGGATCTTAAAAGAACAGATCTTCTTTTGACAGGCAAAGAAGTAATTGAGCATTTCTAGAGAGTAAAGAGTACAACACAGGTGTCTAAAATTGATGTATGCAACTGTTATAATTGCTTTTGAAAATACTGGCCTTAGTGTTGAGCAAAATAAGCAATCCATCAAGACAGTTGCATACATTCTTCTAGCCAGACTTAAAAAATTCCCTTCATTTTACCTCCTCCCTTCCATTACCAGTTTTTCTTGCCTTGTCAACAACCCTTCCAAAACATATAGTCAACACTACCCACAAAGTTATTCAAACAAACAAAATCACAGTACTTGGACAGCTATTGATCCCATCTTTATAATTTTTAGATTGTGCTCAAGAACCGAGAAATGGTTTTTCCTTTGATTGTTCCACGGCCAATAGCACACTTCACAAGCTAAAGGACTGATGCAGGTCATCATAAAACATTTCCTTGATTTTCTTAAATAGTATGAAACTTTTCATTGTATTATCACAAAGTCATTCATTTGAGCACATATCCCTTTGAATAAATAGTTTATTCATACCTGAGAACTATACTTTCAGTTTTATATAGACTCAGAGGTATACATTCTGCTTTCACTTCTGTCAACTTAAAACTTAAAAAAAAAATCCTTCCAACAACTTCAGTTCAATGATGTTCATCATTACTATCAGTAACAAGCTCAGATTCTGGAATGCTGACAAAGTTTTAGCTCTTCACAGTGCCCCCTAATATTTTTAAATATATTGCAGCAACTGATCCTTCACAGCAAATGTTGCCAAGCAGAGCCTCTACAAGCTGCATGAAAAATCTGAACTTATCAATTTAGCCATGCTGAAGAATGTTTTCACAGCAATTTTTCACAGAACCTTAGGAACACAGCATTTCTCAGGCAATATTCAAATTAACCACCGACTGTTAGTCCTTAAAGTATGAGGACCTCCAAATTAAAAGACAACCAAGTCGGAGCATACTGATGTCTCAAAAGGTTCAGCTGCAGGTGACCTTAAAAACCTCCAAAACGTTTTGTTAAAGCAGGAAAGACTAGATTTGTCACAGTATTAGCCTGCACTCTGTAGGGTAGAGAGGATTTAACCTAATGGCATATTCAAACACTGAGCAGAATAAATGCAAATTTACTTCCAAACTCATTGTTTTAAGCACTATAGCAGTTATAGTTTCTTCTAAATTCTATAGCTGAGATTACCAGCCTGCAACATTCACTGTAACAGAAGAAAATATTAAATCAAACCAACCAGTTAATTTTCTCGGGAGCCAAAGACCTTGTTAAAAGTCACAAACCCCAAAATTCGTTCATTCACGCCGAGGTCTCCACAGGATAGTTTTACTGACTGCGCCATCTACTGACAGAATCTTATAACTTTTATCAATCGATTTCCCCTCCATTACAAATTTTGATATTTCAGCGGTTCTCAGTCATCAAACAACCGTTGTAAGATCACAGGCAATTCCTGTGTAGTTCATCAAAAGCAATAAGGAAAAAAAAAATCTATTTTCAGACTTAAATCACCTATTAGTGTGCCTTTACCTCAACTGGAAAAGGGTACCTAAATCAAAGAAAACTGAAATCACTTAGTTCAACTATTAAAACAGTAGTGCTTCCCACCTCTAACCCTGTCCCCACCAATAAATAAATAAATAAATACATACATACATAAATGAAAAGATGGTACATGATTATCGGGCTACCCAAGAAGAATATTGTAATTTTTATTTTTACTTTTTCCTATATTTGAAGCTTAAAACTCATATTCATGCCAAAACATGCAAAATAAAACCAAGAAAATAAGTCATCGTGTACCATCTGATAAACATCAACCAGTATATACCTGGCATTGGTAACACCAGTGACTAACTACTGGAGCATCATAGATCACTGATAGGCTTTCCCCGAATAAAATATTATATATTTCCCAGTACTTTGCAAATTTTAAGGGAAAAAAGTTTCATAATGCAGACTGTCTTAAACTGTGTAGCAACAAGAACAGCAAAAAATATACAGTCCATCTTCAGGAAAAAAAGTCACTGAAAATCTCAGTAAATTTGTTCTTTCATCTTTATTAGGTCATTTACATCCACTCCTGTTCTTGTCTATATTTTACCAGGCTCAAAGTCTTCCTCTACTCTTGCCTCTATTGTCCCCGACATTGTTCACTGGACAGAAAGGAACCAAAGCACTAGACCAGGTCTCAGTCTGGTTCATCATGAGATTTCATTACTTCTAATTGGAAGGGACCTTAGTCTAAAAGGGACACCTTCAGAAACCAAAGCTGAAGCTTCTCAAAATAAAAAAGCTTGGTGTAGAGTTTAAGATACATTATTAGAAAGCAATCATGAATCTCTTGCCTATATCTCAGAGTTTGTTTCCAGCTTCAAGAGAGCAAAAGACACATTTCAACTGGACAGTGTTATGAGAACCATTACATTTTTTGGTAGTAGAAAAAACTAAAAGACTTTTGGTTCAGTGAAACAAATGGTCATTCGACAGCTTTAGTAGTCTTCACTAACTCCCAAAATAGAAGCATCTTTGGGCAGTGAAAATTAAGACAAAATGGCTCTATCATGTGCACAGAGAAACTTTCCTGTATCTTAAGTGAGGGACCTAGAAACACTTCTGAGCTTCCAGTAGAGATCCATACTGTGTAATAAGACCTGGAGGGGGTTCACTGCTCCCTCACCTTTGACCCTCATTTTCCTCATGACGAGAAGCAGGAAGTAAGAGGTACCTTATTCTCTGGCCAAGTCCTTGATCTGGAGTAGTCTGGGTCAGAGACCACAGAGCGCACCACATGGTCATTGTGCAGTTGCATTGTAGCACAAGGATGTGCGGGGAGGAGAGACAAAAACAGAATCCAGCCACCCACAAAGATCACCCAGCTGTTTGCTGACACAAGGAGTACTGGGTTCTGAAGGTTAGCATGCTGCATCACATCCTTGCTGGGTACCTAGAGGAAGCTCTGTGAATACTCTCCTGTCTCTCCCACAAAGCATCCACACCAGCAGTTGATCACAGGGACCATACCCTTGCTCATGTGAAAGGGCTAAAACATAACTATCATATGCAGATGAGAAGAGAAGCTAGGCCAGGCCATCAATAAGAACTAAAAAAATGGCTACATCTTCCCTCGATGTTTTGGCCACCGATCTAAGCAAAATATGAGTTTAGATAAATCACTGACTCTATTCAGAGAGGCAACATCCATATTCCTCAAGATCTACATTACAAATGGACTGTTTTTACCTCAGAACAAGGGGCTAAATAGTCTTCCTACATGCACCAATTGCCACTAAATTACCATGAGATCTACTCTAACCCACACAAGAATCTATTTGTATCCTCACTGCAGTTTTGGCAGTACATCAATTACTTTGACAACCCTCACAACTGTAAGAATATGTATAAACCTTGATCCAAAGATGAAATACTGCTTTCATTAGCTTAAAATAGCACTAGATAAGCAAATCTGCCAGCCATATTAGAACATTCTGCTGTTCTATTATGTTCTAGGGAAATCATCTCCTCCCTTTTATCTCTGTTTTTCTGGTAGCTTGCAGCAATACACCAGGGAATACAGAAAACCTAAACCCTGCAGTGGACTTCTGGTGTCGGCTGTGCTAACTATTCATTCCAAATGGCTTTTATTCAAATTTAACAGCATGAAAACATTCCCTTGTCCATTTGTTAGGTGAAGGTAAAGTGATGATCTGTTGTTCTGAACAGTTTTAAAAAGCAGATAATTACAGACAGATGATCATGGCTATAGCCTGTAGCCTACCACCATGCCTGAGGAACACCCTGCTGACCTGTAAAGAGACAGGAATCAGTGTCAGAAATCTGTTTATGAATTTAAAAGGCTCCAGGGGAGCAGGAAAGGAGGCACTATATACCTCTCCATTTTGACTATTAGAGATTAATTCTGATGCTTCTTTTAGTTTGAAAGACTCAGTGACTGAATAAATCAACTGTTCGTGCTACATGTCCTTGTACCTCCTATCTGGGCAGCTCAGTAATCTGACCCCCTAGAAAAATTAAGGCTGTCTTGAGTATTCTCAAAATTATACATGAGCAACTGCACATCCACTAATTGACTCTAGTTGCCCCAAGAGTGCAGCTCAGAATTTGGCTTTTCAGCTTCTGAGCACTGGCATCCTTTCCAAACTTTCCCAAGTTATCCCTACTAGGATCAAAGAGGCTGCTTTGCCACGGTCACAGCCCTGCAGCTCCTGTTATCCTGAAAAGGTGACTCCTGCTGTAGGGAGCAGCAAATCTTCAGAGCAGAGCAACATATAGCTCTTCAACTCTACAGATTTGGGAACCACTACCTTAAAGGCTGAGCTATGCATCTTTTTCTGTTGTCAGCTCTACATGTGCACCAACAACAACTGGTCTTTCTTTTTGCCTGGGGTCTTCAACTGCCTCCCTGACTCTCCAGCCTTTTATACTGCCAGAGCTCTTCCTCCCTACAAAGTAGGCTTGCCTAGAGTATATCATAGCTAACTGCAAAGTGAAAATAATCAGAGGGTCAGCCAGAAGCCAAGGATTACAGAAAGTGGAAATTCTCTCTCTCTGACATATTCAAACATTCAAACAATCTAATTTGGAAGGCAGGTGAATACAGTAATGCAAAATGGCATTAAAATGAGTTCATCTCCTTGTTTTTCCACAAATTAGGCAGGATTTTAAGATAAGCAAATACAAATTAAAAAAAACTCTTTCTATTGGTATTACATTTTGAATACAGTAAAAAAGTTAATTACTGAAATTGCAGTAAAACTACTAAATACCACCCAGCAAACACTTTGCAGAAAGTAAATTATCAAAGGTTATTTAAGAATAAAAAATAAATGGAATGAAAGAGGGACAGGGACAAAAGAACTTAAAAAAATTTTGTGGAAATTCCTGTGATGCAGGGGTATTTCACAGAATACGCTGAATTGGAAGGGACCCACAAGGATCAGACTCCAACTCTTAGCCCTGCACAGGACCATCCCCAAGAGCCACACCATGTGCCTGAGAATGTTGTCCAAACACTTCTTGAACTCTGCCAGGCTTGGTGCTGTGACCCTGGGGAGCAGAGGCCTATTCACCCTCCTAGTATCCAGCCTAAACCTCCNACCTATTCACCCTCTGCGTGAAGAACCTTTTTCTAATATCCAGCCTAAACCTCCCCTGACACAACTTCATGCCATTCCCTTGGCTCCTGTCACTGGTCACCACAGAGAAGAGATCAGTGCTTGCCCCTCTTCTTCCCTTCACTGTTAAGATAAAATAGCATTTTCACAATGCAATTATGCCATAGAGTAGGAAAGATTTCACTAGAAATTCATAGGTTTGACTTGCTAAGCTTGAGCAGGCAGAAAGAACTTTTATCTCCATTATCCCTGACACAATATTGCTACACGAGATAACAGCTTTGAACTTTTTTAATTAGTTCCACATGCAACTCCGTACACATTTGAAAATTAAGAAGATGAGAAATGTATTTTTCTGTACAGTCCTGAAAGAAGAAAATGTAATTTTGTAAAGTTCATCTCCAAGTACAAGAGACATTAACATCTGCATGTTCTCATCTAACCTCCACTGGTCTCAGGAAGCAGACACTCAATCTTCTTCCTCATAAAAATCAAGAAATAAGAAAAATTACCAAAAAGAAAAAACAGTAGGTCTAGCTACACTTACATTACACTAAAACATTAGCAGCCACTCATTATTCTCTATAGATGTTTAGATTATTACAGCATAATGTCTCTGCCAGTATCTCTGCCACTATGGTTTCACCAGAATACAACGTCCATCCTGAGTGTGTTCCTATTCCCTCTCTGCCTAAAGGGGCTAAGAAAGCTCTCGTTGGCTCAGCAACACAGAGGAAAGACTGAACACAGGTGTAAGAGCACAGGGGGCTCCTCTGCAAGGGCAGCCAGGCTGTGGCCACAGCCCAGGCAGAGCACTGCCCCACCAAATCGAGGACACCCCACGGAACCCAAGCAGTGCCAGGGTGGGGACAGTGCCAGGGCTGGAAACCATCACATGAGATAAGGGAGGGTCAGGTCCAAAGTCAGCCTGGGATGTCCAGACAGCAAGCCAGGAACTGCTGGAGACAGGGCTGCCTGTCCGACCTGAGCTCTCACAAGGGTTCCTTGCCATGGATGGAGGTCCCAGAGGAGGCTGGTCCAGGCAATGAAGGCCCTCAACCAGTTAAAGCTCCCAGTTCTCTCTGGGCCATGACCATAGGCAGTCACTATGTTGGCATGATGCCATAACAGCAACCCCTTCGCCTTTCTGAGTACGAATGCCTCAGTTAACTCTGTTTCTTTACTCTGAGAGATGCATGATAGCTATTATTTACTCCAAACTGTTTTCCATTTCCCTCCAAGACAGGAATACCCCCCTCTGCAAAGCCCTGGGCCAAGCTACACACTGCCCAGGCATTTTACTTATATTTAAGGCTCCAAAACTTCACCAATCAAATTTTGCCAAGTATTTTAGTTCTTTAGTACCTTGAAATCACATAAAGATAACACACTACATGTGCTTCCCCAGAAACTTCTTTTCTAGTGAGAAAATAGGCATTTTGGCAAAAGGTTAAAAAGGATAACACACAACCAAGGCAGAAGCATTTCACTTAAGTAGCCAGTACACGACAAGCCTCACAACACTTATTAAAATACAACCTACTGGATTTTTAAGTTACCCAAAAGAGACTAAGAAAATAATAAAGAAAGAAAGAGATATTAAGAGAAGAAAACAGGAGTAAAGACAAAAAGAAGAGAGAAGGAGTCTCTCACACCCTCACAGGACTATCTGCTTGCCTCTCCTGGATCAAATAGCTAGTTCTTTGAACAGGAAGATGTAGAAAGATAAGGACACCTTACTTTGACCTCACTTGCAGGACTCTCTTTTCTCCCTTAGCTGTAGTCATTGCCTCATCTCTGATCAAAATATTCAAGCCACAACAATAAGTGGTGGTCCTTTTTGATTACTTATGGGTTTCTTCTCTATCCTGAGATCTTAATGACACCTGCTCTGACCAAGCTGCAAAACTATAGGACAGCAGCCAGACAGCTATTTTAGCTGGGACAGATGCCCTCCCATATTCCAGAAAGAAACAAAACTGCTTTGACCCTAGCCAACTTCAAGCAGAATGATGCAACCTCTGCTCTACAGTACAGGAAGAGCACAATGAAGGTATGTTTTTTCCTTGGAATTTATATATTTATCCACATTTAGAGGCAGAAATAATGTATGCTCTGGAACA
Source organism: Oxyruncus cristatus (assembly GCA_013399855.1). Taxonomy (NCBI): domain Eukaryota; kingdom Metazoa; phylum Chordata; class Aves; order Passeriformes; family Cotingidae; genus Oxyruncus; species Oxyruncus cristatus. The sequence goes on from VXAY01004848.1 coordinate 688,639, forward strand.
CCTAACACCAAATTGTATTTAAATTATATCAAATAGAGAATCACATAGGATAAATAAGAGACACTTGGAAAGGTTGCCCGGAGTCCAATGGACTAGTTAAAAATACCTTTACATCAGGTTGATTCCAAGCACAGTCTTCAGTGGACCCGCAACTCATGGCCAAACTGCTTAAACTTCCCCCAGTGGCACATACAGAAGGAAGAGGGGCCAGTAGTGCAAAAGAATGGAAGCTTGCAAGAGCAAGGACTTGCAGCAGGAAGAGACTTCCCAAAGCCTGAGGTGCCCCTAAAGAACCATGCTTCTGCTCTGCAGACTGAAGAGGAAAGTCCCGTCCCATCAGGAGAGATGCTGGAGCTTAGTAAGGCAGCCCCATCTTCCTGTGTAACTCTACTGTGCAGGTGGTGAAGCACTGGAACAGGTTGCCCGGAGAAGCTGCACAGGCCCCATCCCTGGAAGTGCTCAATGCCAGCTTGGACGGGGCTCTGAGCAATCTGGTCTAGTGGAAAGTCCATGGCAGGGGTATTGGAATTAGATGATCTTTAAGGTCCTTTCCAATCCAAACCATTCTATGGTTCTATGAAGGATGAAAATAAACATTAACAGCTGCCTCCTTCACTCGCCAGTTCATCAAAACAAGGCAAGGTTCCAACTGGAAAGAATTGCACAGATTTATTATAGAGCACTAAAGACAGCAGAAACAGCTTAACTTTAGATATTTACTGAACTGTAGGGTCTACTTCACAATACAGAAGCCTGTTCACAAAATTAAATCCTTGTTGTTATTTGAGGGAGTACATAAATTTTGAAAACTCTCTCCTTGGCTCTCTTTCCTCTCCCTACTTATGTAAATCAACAGAAATTAACTTAAACAAGACATACCTAGATGGGGGGCTGGGCTGGTATTGTGGAATACTACTAGACTGTCATTTGCATTCAGCTCTAATTTTCTTTGAACACATATGTATATATTTATATGTGTGTATTATCCCATATATGTGTAATGATCTGCTTTTTGTGAGCACTTAAGAGAAGACTCAATGGTTTTTAGTACCTATAACTCAGAGAGATCCTGGCACCCAGCTAGAGTTTCTAAACAAGTGAATAGTACGATTATAAAAACCACTACTATACAGGAAGTTTTCAAAGTTTTCAAAAAGATCTCATTTAACATTGTTTTCCATCACATTCACAGCTGTCCATATATCTCTACCATCCTTTTCAGTTATGTAAACACACTAGCAAAAAAGCACTTTCCAGTGGGACTATTATAGTAACAGTTTCTTCAATTTTCAGTTTGTACAGAAATTTCAAACAGCCATAGCTTATACATGTTTTCAGTGATAACCAGCAAAAAGCCTTGAGCTCAAAAATCTCCAAAGAAAAAAATCTCCTGTGCCCTTTTAAGTGATTTCACAGCAGAAACAGAATTACTCACATGAAGTGCAAGCTTTGCCACTTCTAACATGTCGTCTTATGTCCTCATCCTCCCATCTCTAAGCCTGTTTGCTCTCTGCCATCTTAACCTGTTTTAAATCCAGAGGAATAAGGCAACAACTCACTTCCGTTATGATCCACAAATGTTGTAGCACAAGTGATCCATATCCAGCCTGTAAAACCAGACTGGAACAGCAGTTAACAATAATTTTAAGACTCTCAAAAATTCATATTACAGGTTGAGAAGCTTATTTAGCACAGTGGTTTTCTTTGAGGTTTAAGTGTTCTGTCTGCAGGAAGAATACCTGCAGACAGAATACCCAGATTGTCCTGTCTGGGTATCTCAGCAGCTTAAAATATCCCAAATGAGTGTCTGCTCATGAAAGGTAAAAAAAAATTCTGGGTACTTTCTACCACTTGTGCACCTCTAGTCAAGTGTCAAGCCTTTGTAAAAACAGTCGACAGCTCTATTTACAGTAAAGTAGTTCTAAAACCAGACACAGCTCTGAGAAGGAGATGACCTACTAACCAGAATCCATCGTGGATGGCAGTACAAATTGCTACCATCAGCAGCCAGTACAGTAGTCAGGGCGTTCTTGGAGTGTCCCCAGGACATTCACGCCAGGGCCCAATACAGAACTTGAGCAGTCTATTGATGGAGCTCTGATCGAGTATTCTGTTTTGGAGCAATGTTATTTTCATGCAGATACCTCTTCATATCATTCCGGAGAAAGGAAGAAGAACATGATGCAGCAATGCATGCACAAACTCTTGTACAGCAAGAGAAAGAGCAGAAACCTGTTCAGGTTTCCTGATAAGAGTAAACCTGCTTTAGTAAGGCTCACACAGTACGTGCAGAATGGTCACTGTGCCACAGGTGGCTGTCCTCTTCTAGCTAATCCTGGGACACTATACATCAAGCAACACAAATTTTCCCGAGATTTAGGAAGATGAGTGGTAGCAAAGCAAGCATAGGACATACAGCAGTAACTAAACATGGTGAGCAACAATCTGTTCATCTTCACTCATTGAATCATTAATTCACGTATCTTCACCCAAGGAAGAGAAGTAGAGTATAAGCAACACACAAAGCTCTTATCTGCTAAAAGTCGTCAAATGTCAAATAATGTATTTGAAATACCAATGATCTTAGGATAATACAGATCATTGGATTAACTGCTAGAGATTTGAATGTTTCAGAAGCTATTACAAAAGCAAAGGACTCTTCCACCAATAAGCTTTCAATAAGCTTTGAAAAAAGTCCCAAAATCATTAATACTTGGAAAGTTTACCTATGCTCAATTATTTCTATTCAAATACTCAGAATTCAGAAGCCGCATCTACAGAAAAAATTCTCCAGAAGCAAAATTCCATAGCAAAACTCCATGCATGATTTTGGAGTCCATGCTATACTTTTTTGAATTTCCGGGTAACAAGTACAGCAGCTTAGGTCATTCAATACAGCAAGTTCTTGAAGTGCGAGTGATCCTCAATTAAGTTTTTCAGTAAAAAAACCCTATCAGTTCCTTGAAAAACAAATGCAGATAGACATTAGTGCCTCCCACTAAGAAAGAACTGGTTTTTACTCAAAGAAAAATGTCTGCACCAGGAAAGATTAATTTTATATATTTGCAGTGCCTTCTGCAGGTATTGTAGACTTGAAACATTGATATCCTGTTGGAAGCAATTTGACAAATCACGAGAAGGCAAAAAACAAGCCATAAACCAAGCACTGTAATCTGTTGACAAAATGGATAATAGCTTCTCTGCTGGATATTAATAAACTTAGCAGCACATTAGTAGATCATCTTTTATCCAAAGGATCTTCAGTCAGCTGCGGGCAAACTGTAACCCACACCTCTGTATCAAACTATACACACAAATAATGTATCCTACACCATGTGCATACATGCACACACCCCTTTTCATTAAATTACAACTGCTAGAACAGTCACCAGTATAGCAACTGCTTAATGGCATACTCTTTTCTTGCATATTGAATCCAGAGCCTTTCTTCAACAGCTGCCAGATTCGCCCCACGTTCACTCAGCAGGATGAGAACCTTGCTGTTTAAATGGCTTAGAGTGAGTCAGAAAATAATCCGTCCAGTTACAGTTCTGCTCCAAATATAGCACCAGGCTCATTCCCAAACGTTTCAGCGAGAGATGAGCCAGGTGTCGTCCAAGTCTTATCTGCATCAAAAAGCCATACTAATTGGAATTTACCATATTCATTTCATTTCATTCCAGCTGCAGGAAGATACAGACCAAACCAAGGAAGGACAGTTCCACAGAGTAGCACCATTCTCTCTGACTTCAGGAGGGCCCTGGTATCTTAATATACATGGGTGACTACATGAGTCAGTAAAATAAGGCATGTGCTTACTATATTATTTCAGCTGTAAAGGTTTAATTTAATCCTACCTGTCTAGAACATGGCTATATTCAAGTCATCTCAGTTCTTTCCACTAAATTAGATACAGTTCCTTTCTTTTCACATATAAGAATCACAAATGTAGCATTTTAACACTTGAAAAATCTTCCACATAGCTTTGAACATAAGGTCAAGTGTCAGAGCACTTAATTATTACTCCTTAAATTATTTAACTCAGTATGTAAAAGCTTGTGAGCATATTTAGATATTAGGGTAAAAAAACAGCAAATTACATTAAGGAAGTCATTGAGAACAACACTGAAAAAAAAAAAATTCAAAACCAGAATACTACAAGTTAGGATTAATGGCTGGAATCATCTACTATACTCTCCCCTGAAGCAAGTCCACATCAAGACACAAGAGATGTGATAACATACTAGGGAGAGGAAATAGATTTGCAAGTTTTCTGTTTTCTGCAACAGAAATAGACGTATTGAAAGCACTTATCAAGTGTAGAACCTAATAAAAAATCTGTTGTCAGACCTTTGCTCTCTGAGCAGTCTGAATAAACCAAAGGTAGGAATCAAAAACTTCTCCTGAACTCACTTCATTTAAGTTATGTTGTTCTCTTTGTTTCATGACAGTTTAACACTGAAGAAAACATTTAAGTTTTTCAAGAAAAATCTTAAGAAAGGACTAGCTGACAAAAATAGACCTTCATTCCTGTAAATCAATACATAAAACTTATTGAAACCCAAGCTCAAGGTGTACAGAAGTCTCAATTTTTGCACCTCAATTTTTTTAAACTACACAAAAGTAGATAAGTCCCTAAACTTAGGGACAAAAGCAGATAGTTTTAAAATCAAATAAGCAAACCCTCTATAATTTATTGAGATAAGATACAAGGCAACAAAAAAAGTCTATTTCTGAGCTTTAAAACAATAACCAAACATACTGTTGAAATACAAATAAGAGACTCTTTCCTAAACAGCTGAATATCTTTATTATGTGCTGGAAAAAAAAAAAAAAAAGGGTAATGCTAAGCAAGTCACTTAGCTACTCACATACTCATGAATAGGGGCTGGGTGATGCAACGTATGACAGCACACCCCACTCTGTGTAGAAGGTCAACAATGGGAAAATAACCCTCTTCCTTACTCTGCCATCATCATGACAGATGCAACCAACACTCGGGAAACCCCAAAGTCAAACAAAGTGCACTGCCTAACTGTTCCTTAAAGTAACTTTCACATTCTGCCAATGTCCTCAAGGCAATTCATCAGCACGGCTGATATGAAGCACAGCTCCCTTGCATGACAGGAAATAAAGTGCACGTGTATTCAGTAGGTACGTCAGGTGGAAACACAGGTATTCCCCGTAATAAAGGTGGTGGCATTCCAGCTCTGATAGAAAAGCTGTTGCTTGTAGTTCTTGCAACCGAGACACAATAAAAACAAATTTCCCCAACCAAATCCATAAAAGCCAGCCCTCCCAACCCTTCTTTTTTATTTTATATCACAAGATCCACATTCAGGAAAAAACTCAATTTTTGTGTCAATGTTTTGAAGGTAAGTTCAAGGTAAGGCAGTGCAATGTATCTTGGTCTGGTGCAAGACTGAATGCAATGCAGCATTTAAGGGTTTTTAGGAATTTAGCACGGCTCAGGGGAGCATTTCACTTTAGCACCGACTGTTGATTGTGACAGACTCGTAAGATGGCATGATCCAGATCACCACTCAAGATATGCACCCTGAAATTGCCAGATTTGAGGTATGACATCTCCTTCTTTAACCTGATTTCAGTTTAATTCTGTATCCACAGGCTGATAGGTGTACCATTCCCTTATATAAAGGCTAGTGGATGATTTTTGCCCATTGAACCTGGTCATTTTGCGACATCACATGCTGAACTCCACCACAATGCTGGCACTAGAAATCAGAATTTTTATACTGAAAGCATTAGCATGGCTTTCAACAGCTCTTCATGGGCCTTCAAGCTTTCAGTTTTCAACGCCATTCAAACAGCAGAGGTAGTGAGGAAAGAACCATTTAATAAGAAATCTCTCTCGGAGGGAGAAGCTGGATAAACCTCGGTCTCCAAGGCCAGCATTGTAGCCACTGAGGCATCCTTCCTCTCTGCTGAAAATTCTTGCTCTGGAACAAAGTCTGTCACTGGCAGTAAATTTACTTGCCTTAGATTATGCTATATCAAAGTATTATCTTCACACAAAGGAAAACACCATGAAACCACACATTAAAAAAAAAATTATTTGCTTCTGCACTTCTCACTCAGAAACTCTGTTTGCCTTACTGGGATAGTGCCATAGGGGAATGCCATGTTTTAATACCAAAGCCAATGCTGAATGTCACTTACTCCCTTGGCAATGACAACTGCAAGTACAAAAAAGGCCAAATGTGCATTGACATTTTATGTCCTATTCACACATTTATACACCTCATTTGCTGAGCTCACTGTTTGACTTCATTCAAAATGAGACTAAAAAGGATTTGTTTCATTCAAGGAAAATGGAATTAAAAGAAAAATAGGTGCAGCTGACTCAAGGGGAAAAAAAAAAAAAAAGAAAAAGAGCTTATTCTCAAAATTTCAAGATTATTTGACTGCTTTTAAACTTCTTGGCTGATGATTTTCCCATTAGGCTAAGTCAAAACTCATATCAACATTCCTGTCAAGTCACATATTTCATGGAAACAAATATTTATTTAATATCACACTGACTACCTTTCTCATGAAAACTCATAAAAAGCCATCTGGTCTCATGGTAGTCCTTAAGTCCTTAAAGTTAGATTTTGCCCTATCCTGGCACTGGAGAGATTTTGTAAATTCACATGAGTGCTGAAATCCTGGCCTAGCCCGTGACAAACTGAAGTTCAAAGGGTGTCTCTCTGCCCGAGGCAGAAAGACCTACACTAAAAATCTTTGACTGAATCTGAGCAAGAGCTTCAGCCTGTGTATCTCAAGTCCCAACAGCCAACCACCAAACTTCTGTTTCCATCTCTATTTATTGAAAACTCTACTCTTCAGGTCTTCCCAATATTGCCTATTAATTCTACTCAGATCAAGCTTAACTTCAAGATCTCAGGTGTAAATACAGCGTCTTCTACCTCACGGGTGGTTAAAAAGAAGATGCCGCCATTGTCTCAGTGATCAGAGTGAAAGAAGAAGAGCAATAGTCACTAGTTGCAACGTTGCAAATTACTGCTAGGCATAAAAGGGAATAAAGGTTCACAGTGAGGATGGACAAGCACTGGAACAGATTGCCTTGGGAGGTCTGAGGATTTACAGTCTTTCAGCTATTTAAAATTCAGCAGGACAAGGCCATAAGTACCCTGACTTAATTCTGAAGCTAGTTCAGCCCTTGTTTCAAGCAGGGCTAGATGATCTTCATTGGCTTCTTACAACATTATCTTTCTATAATTCCAGATTTCCGGTCTTTATTTTTAAATACGGTTGCCCAATATTATTATCTAGATAAATCTAGGAAAGTTATTCTTTTGTGTTGACAAGTGCTAAGAATGATTTTACATAGGTCAAGCATCCAGCAGGCATGAAGAAAAACAAGGTAATTCCCACCCAAGGACTCACATTCTGGTGTGCTTATGAACTAGAGCAATGACAGTAGAGACACCTGTCACACAAACAGGTGGAAGAAACAGAGCATTCTTATACCAGGCAAAAAAAACCCTTTATGTAACAATTGTTGGAAAACACATCCAGCCATTGTAGCTTCGGCTTTGCAGCCAAATTAAAAAGGATTACTTTATTTGCATTCTGATTCATTATCGATAGCCAGACTGTCTCCTCCAGCATCAGCCACACCTTAGTAGCACACATTCTAATCAGGAGCTACCACAGAATACAAAGAACAGCCTACACCCAACTCTTCAACCATTCTATAGGTTGCACCTACCAAACCGCTTTAGCAAAGAAGTTCAACTTGCCCAGTGCCCCTTGGTTTGTGTGATAGAACTTCAAACAATAACCTTTCGGAAAGCCAGTTAGAGAGTGGGATCATTCCTGTTTTGGTAAAATAAGAATTTAATTATTTCAGGAGCCAAGAAAATGGAGGACATAGAAGAACTTACAGGAATTGCCTTTTGCAGCAAAGATCTTCCATACCTTCAAATTCAGTCTATTTGTTCTACCCTACCCTATTTAATAGTTACCATACTAAATAATTCATATCCCCAAAGAGGATCATCTTATTTCTTCAAACCAAAGACCTCCTTTTCATTAACTGAAAACAAAGAAAACAAACTAAACTTACTGTCTAGCGGCAGAGGTACCATATCTTAAAAATAGCTATTGGGATACTGTGTCATCATCTAATTAGAGCAATATTAAGGCAAGTGGAAACTGTGCCCAGAGGGAATAACAAAATTGCCTGAAAAGCTCATTTATCTAAGTTAGTAGAAATATATATATTAATGGATTTAGTCATCAGGATTAAACATTAATCCAATGTTTCTGTGTAGTATTAAAAATAAATTAAACTTGAGTTTGCATTTCCATCCAGTTTACATTTTTCCTATTTAGCATAGTATTGGTTCACACTTCCTCTTCACTTCTACGCAGAAAAACACATTTACTGATAGAAATTTATTTATAAAAATGTATCCCCCTCTCTTCCTGCCCACTAGGCAGATTTACTTCTTGTGAAAATCTACACACTCCAAAGAATTTCTTGTCTCGTTGGAAGAAAATGCACACCTAGCAGTCACAGCAACCCCTCTTCTCCCACAAGAACCCTTGTAATTGCTTCACAGATTTCTTCCTGTCCTTCAACTGATTAAAGAAATGTTCTGACAGCACTCTACTGGAAATAAAAAGAGACTTACCAGCCCTTGTAGAAGGAAATATTATTATTGAAAAAGTAATGAAAAAGCAGGTGAACAGTTCTTTAGCCTCAAGAACAAGTGGCCATTAAAAAGGAAGACAGAGTTCCAGTCCGTGTTCTTAAGATGTTATTGTTACCCTACTCCCTAGCCCTTGTTGCATATTGAATGGCTAACCAAAAATCAGGTGGCATTTATCTTTCTCTATGCCCACACTCACAGTAACATGCAGAAGGCCCAAATGAAGAAGAAACAATTAGCCCCTACCTCTAGGCAATAATTCATCATTTACTCACTCAAAGAGGTGAAGACTGATGTTTTAGTCCCTCTGCACCGGACAAGAAGCACACCTTCTTCTGCATGAGACAAACAAAGAAATGATATGACAAACTATTTTTCCAACCATTTTTGACATACCAACCCAAATCTGTCCTGGTGCAACAGGTATAATATGAGACTGAGCTTTTCTGGAAATAAGCTGCTACACATAGGATATACTGTTGAGCTCCCAGAAGAACCAGAGGCAAGTAAGATCTTCCACTTAGGGCAGATCCTAGCACGAAGAGTTACAAAACAATGGTAAACTTCCTAAAAAGAACCGGAGTTCAAGTTAGAGAAAGTCAAGACACAGAGAAGAGCAACAGGCCCAGAATTTTTTGTGTTCAATACTTGAGAGGAAGTGAAGGAAAAATTGTCTTATTCCTACTTAAACATCAAAAAGCCACATAATTTGGATGCCCATTCCCTTTTTCACACATAGCTGCAGAACCAGTGATATTATAGACCAGGCTGACCATAATAGGCAAAGACTTCTTTGCCTTCAAAAGAAAGTTCATTGTAGAAGGACAGACATTGCGTATCCAGTCAGGATTAAGAGAGTTCATCATTCAAGTTGCTATATTTCTCAACAGACAGGGAAAAAAAAAAATCCCATCTGCATAATTGCTCATTTGTAATAAGGCCATGTTCTGCAACTAATACACGTTTTGAACACTTTCCCGAAGCTTTTGCCTTGTCAGAATCAAACATGACCTTCTAAATTTTCTCTAACTCTTCTAACACTATTCAGAAACAACTCCACTTAAATCAGCAGAGCTGCTTGCAGACCAACGTGATGCTGTGCTGAATAAAACAAGCAGGTCTCTGCATGTATAATTGTTTAGTACCTCTTATTTTAGAATGAAAATAGGATAGAGGGTCATATATGAATTATTCCTCCCAACAGGAAAAACAGTGTCGTGACTCAAAAATTTCAATTCAGTTTAAAAGAAAACACCAAAATAAAAACACTTTTTTTTTTTTTTTAATTTCTAAGAGCACTATGATTTCAAGGAATGTAAAAATGCTCTGCATTTATCCTCTGCACGTAAAAAGCTGCAGAACTGATGGACTGAATAACAAAAACTTTGAGTCACTGACCTCAAGCAAGCAATCTATAAAATCTTATGGACTCTTTAAAATAATGAATTACTTAGAAGGCTTCCCCTTCCCTTCACCCCTTCGCATTGCAAATTTAGCGGTGCAACACAGAGTTCGATCTCATAAATGATAACAAGTCAAGAATCCTCAAGAATGACTAGCCAAAAGACAGCCCAAACCTCTCATTCAGCTTACAGTTAAGAAAGTCACACAATTCTATCTTCCAGGCAGGAGAGAAGTTGATTCCCACACTTCCCAAAATGGAGGGAGGGAGGGAGAGAAGAAATTTAGAAGTGCATCTGCAGATCTTGCAAAAGCATTTGCAATACAAGGATTTAGTGATGATTCACATTCTACCAAAGCTCATCCTCTCACATATTCAGTCAGTTGAGAAATTGAGTGAAAACTGAGAAACTTGCTGGACAACAACAAAAAAAAATACACTGTTTGAATAAGGAATAAATTGATATAAAAATGGTTAATAAGGGGTCAGATTTTAATGGAACATCGAAGTTAGTCTGCTCTTAGACCCTATATAAGCAAAATTGAAAGTTCAGATGAGAAACAAGCAAGAAGTTCTCCTACATAAAGCAGGCACAGCACAACCCAGGTGCAACGTCAGTGAGTGTTGCCAAGAGAGCACTCACAAGTCTGTAAATTGTTAATAATCACTGCTAAATTAGTTTGTCATAATTTTCAAATTATTTTACCTACACACATATGCCTCCCCAAGTTCATTGAAGCAGCACAGCTTCTGCAGGCTGAGTAGCTGAGATTTAGAGGAAGAGAACAATGACCTGAAGGGTTTTTTATTTTGTTTCCAAATGACATACCGATGGTGTGAAGAGGGGATAAATATATCAATATCCTGAAGTGCAATAAAAAGAACTAGTCTGTCAATCTGACTAGAAGCATTCACTTTTATTCTGAAGCCTTGCGAAAGACTACAATTTATACACTAAGAAACTGATAAATATTACTATCTGTTTGGTTCTTACAAGACAGCACTAAATAAAACTACTGGTTCCAAGTTACACAAAGGCACATTTCCTGTGCCAGAAAGTAGCTTGTTTCAGGGAATTTAACATCACTACTGCACCAAGAAAAGCAAAGAGATATGGGAGACTTCTCCAGTACTTACATTCCACCTTTAAAAAAAGGTAAAGTTGTTTCTACTTCAGCATATATACATAAAGTAGTTTCGGATTCCATTTGTTCTATTCTCTCACCTCCCAGAAATCTCTGCCCAGACCCAACACGAAGCAAGGAATCGTCTAGTCAACCAACGTAGCTGCCCTGGGTTTAGCTGGGATATAGTTCATTTTCTTCTTAGTCAGTGCTGTGCTTTGGGTTTAGTATGAGAATAATGTTGATAACACACTGTTTTGATTGTTGCTAACTGGTGCTTACCCTACGTCAGTGACTTTTCGGTTTCCCATGCTCTGCCAGCAAGCAGGTGAAAGAGAAGCTGGGAGGGAGCGTGGCCAGGACAGCTCTTCAGAAACAATAAAGACTTGCAGTTGATTAATCAATTCCTTTACTAATGTGAGAGATCACCACTTAACTTCCTGCAATATCATTATAACAGTATGAAGTACAGTACAGACAACAGCTAATTGGTCGAAGATTAGGTAAAATATATAACAGTAACAGATTAAATTCCAGTAGTTACCATTGCCCCTTATTTTCCCATATGCTTTTCAACATGTATCTCATCATCAAGCTCTCATGAGTTCTACCAACTGCTTCATTTAGAAGGCAGTGCACCTAAGCCAGCTCTCTTCCCACCCCCAGCACCAAGCGAAAGGGAAAGGAGCACAGCCACTGTTAGCATCTGCCAGATTTTTCCAGGATGCTTCAGGTAGCACAGATTAAAAGCAAACACTTGCTCAAAGATTTCTCAGCAAGCAATTTGTAGAGAATATAAATTAAAGTGATTGCTTGGTGGATGGAATGGCCATCATAAGACCAAGAAACAAATCTGAAACATCACCCTGTTATGAAATATTTATCCCCTGTTACACCTCACTAAAGCTACACATCACTGGAAATGGTACCTGCTACTAATCATCCAGATTCTTGCACTTCAAAAGCAACTTGTTGATCATCAAAAGACTTCTCACCACCTGTCAGGAAGACTCCAGAACATCCAGGACAGTAAGACACCAGATTTCTCCCTTCTGTAGAAGAGTTAGGGAATTTCAAAAAGGAGGACTATCAAAAATTTCTCTCTGGACACTTCCCTTTCCCAGCTGCTTTTTTTCCAAAAAATTTTAACTGATACAACCATTTGGCAGAATTTTCTTTTTAATGCAAAGACTTCAGTTCTGCAGTCATTTCCCCCACCAAATTAAATTTAATATAACTTCTTTCATTCTGAAGTCAGTACTTTGCTTCAACTAAAAATAGTGACTCAAAAATGTTGCAAAGCAAAAACACTGTTTTAAAATCAAATGGTTTCAACATGTTTGAAATGCTCTCACTGAAGAATGTCATTCTTCCTAGTTCCATAAATCAATAAGGTCAAAACTAAGTGCCCTAGATGGCTGTTATGACAAATAACAGCTAAATATGTTTTATTTTCAGAAGGAGAAAACTGCAGTCATTCTTTTTACCTCTCTGCCAGAAGCAACAGAAGGAACTTCACAGTACTGCTCTAACAGCTAAGCCGAATTCTTTGGGAGCTCTGCATCCTTCATTAGCGAGCAGCAACTCTACAGCTTGCGCCAGTTCTTTTAAACCCAGGGAAAATTCAGCACTGCAATGGGGAACATATTTAACTAACTGACAGTAGCAGAAATTGAAGGGTATCTGTAAGGCCAGAGAGAACATGCTGAAAGTGCAATTTGCACTTTGCCAGTCCTACATTAATGATTAATTTTGTGTCAACTGCTGTAATTGCTGCTCAGCTTCTCATATCTTTATCACAGCTGGAGGAGAACAAATTTAGAATTAAATATTTAAATGAAACAATCGAAACCTGCTTTAAATTGCTATTGCATACCCATCAGTTACTAATTTAACTGCACTTTAGTTAGAATTTATACCTTGAACTAAACTTAAAGTTTTCAATCATTCCATACATACATATATTCTCACGATACGACAACCCTGCACTTTTTAAAATATGTTTATCATAATAAAAATCCTCTTTGCTTCATTTCTAGAAGCTCAGCTATTATAATCAAATATCTATCTTAAGTTTCTAAAACTGGGAAGAAAAAAACAACCTTGTACTTCAAAGCATACCTGTGTTTTACAAAGCCTTCACTGGGAAAAAAACCACCTCTAGTCCCAAATACTATAGTTACCTAAAAGTCATCTTCCTCCATTAAAAAAGGTAAGTGAGCTAACCATATTTTAAAATTCCTTATTATATGCCCATTTTCTGGTAATTTGAAACATGCAAGGGTAATTGTTAAAACTAAAACTCAGTACAGAAATACTGAGACTCAAACAAGGACAGGCTTAGTATCTCACATCTAATACACCATTTTATTTAACAGATTTTAATACTTCCGTGATGCAGCATCCTTCCCATATTCAAAGGAAGACCAGCGTCCCTGTAGTAATGTACTGTGATTTGTCCCCGGGTCTCTCAACACAGTATTAGCAGCTTAATAGCCTTTGGGAAAGTCAAACACACTGACTGAGGGCAAGTCTCTCCCTCCAAATAAACCCTTTTTTAGTATTCAGAGAACTTTCAGAAAAGATATGAACCAGAAATGTGGTATCTCATGGCTTCTCCAAATCAGCCTTTGAACATGACAGTACATCACATGGAACTATTTTCACAGAACCTAAAAACTATAGCAAAACCTGAAAAAAGTGCCAGCTTTCAAAAAAATTATAAAAAAATGTCCATTTATCTATAGTTTCTGGTCCCTCTTAAGTGACATGAAAAAGTATTACAGGAAAGTTTCTTCCCTTGGCTTGTGGCTAGTATCACTGTTCCCTGAACTGCCCATGCTGATCACAGGCATTTAGTAGGGAGCTGCCCCTTTTAGCTTCCTGGTTAAAAACAAAGTACGAGAGAAGTCCCTGGGAGTAGCCAAACAAATAGAGCACGATGCTGGTTTAAGATAGTACATTGACTCTGCCTTTTGCGTGAATTTTATTCTCCAACTGTATAGGTAAAAAAAAAAGTTGCTGCACAGTCCAGCCCAGCTGCAGAGGGAGTGTTCCTGAAGCATTTACTTGCGGGCACGAAGGCCCCACAGCACTTTTTCTGTCTCCTTGCATATTCCAAAGCATCCTGCTTTGCCAGATGAGGGCCAAGTAGATATGCAGTATACAGCTGGTCAGAAGCGTGACCTTTTTCTCAGAAGGAAATTCTGAGTTTCTAAACTATTCTAAACTTTGTCAGCCTAGTGGAACTTGTGACATGAACTGCACTGCCCCCGGCATGCAGCTGCATGGCAAGAACCAGGCAAATGGCAAGTGTTATGTCAGAGTTAAGAAACTGAGAGGTAGCAATGCAGATCACAGAATCACAGAATATTCTGGATTGGAAGGGACTCACAGGGATCATTGAGTCCAACCCATAAGTGAATGGCCCATACAGGGATAGAACCTATAACCTCTGTGTCATTAGCACCAGGCTCTGACCAACTGAGTTAATCTCAGGGAAATATGTTTTCAGCCTATTCCAGCTAAGGATTTCATTTCCATTAGAAAGGAAAAACCAATCAGTCAGAAGTGAAAAGCAGAGCTGATTAGAAATGATATAATTCTCCAATGCACAGTGTGTTACTTGCCAATAACATATTGAATCAATACCAGAATGACTCAGTCACAAATCAATACAACTAACTCAGTTGTTCTTACTCATACATAAACATTCCAAATAATTCAAAATATGTCACTAGATTTACCTTGTCAGGGCAGAGTTTGAGAACAGATGAAGTCACAGCAATGCTCAGGCTCTCTGAGCAATAACTGCAAATCTGGAAAGTGTTAGGTAACCTACACCAAAGCCATCAGGCTACTTCCACATAAGAAATACTGCATCTTACCATCCAAAGCTGGTTACCTAGAGGTCTTTATAAGCCCCATAAGTATGAAGCATTTCATTTCCCTCACTTTCTTTATCAGGCAAACTGCTATCAGCTCAGAAAATGAAGATAATCTTTGCTCCGTCCAACTGTGCAGGTAAAAAAAATTAATCAAATTTCTCCACATTTTGCCCAAATCACAGAATTTTTTCAAGGACATGCTTAACCTTTCAACAGTCCTAAAAAAAAAGTAAAGAAACTTGTATGCCTGCCAAATTCAGCAAGGTACATATCATGGTTTATGTTCAGACCAAAAACATCTTCACACCACTAATTAAAACATCAAGGTAGCTGAGTAATCAGAGTGAGACAGCACACTCCTGCAAAACACTGACTCTAGGTATTGATTCAGACATTTAAAGTACATTTGCCTCAAACTTTAGCTAAGGGGGGAAAAAATCTATTATGCATAAGACTCTTAGCACATTCAAATCAGAATAGTATACACATATATTTAGACCATAAAAACAAAATTTCTTCCTAGAATTTCAAATTCTTTTTGGGAATTAAGTTTGTAAAGCACTTTGATTACAGAAAGGTTGGGTTTGCTTTTCATTGAGTTTTCTGACAGTCTCATTACATCATCAGCTCTTTTTGTCATTCAAAGCTTTTATGCTACGCTTACCATACACAAGTCTGAAATATTCAAGCTAAAATTATTGAATATCTGACCAAACTCTTTCATCTTCAGGAGAGTCTACACAGTGTGGAAGAAGGAGGCCCAAAACAGTTCTTCAGCCTTTTTCCCACTGTGTTCACTGGAGCTTCAGCTCTTCAGCCTCCTCTATGCTCCAGTTTTTAATTACTTAGCCATATGTTGGAGCTTAGTGAAGAAACTAACTCACTGGTAAATTAATGACCTTACTGCATGTGACATTTCCTATGTTCCAGCATAGTAAAAAGCAGAGTATCATTATGTGGTCCCTAAGGTCCTTTTCTGTAAACTAAATACAGGACATATGTACCTTTGTATGGACGGGCAGATTTCATACCAAGACCAAAAATATAAACCCAGTCTAAAACCCAAATAAATTTATAAAAGAAATGATGTGTGAACCACTGTGGGAATCCCTTTGGAAACAATACTCACCTATACATAACTCTGGACAGAGTACAGCAACAGTTGCCACATATAAGGCACGATTTAGAGACAGCCACAAGGAGTGGAAAAATACAGAACAAATTCTTGTGACAAAACAGAAAAAAAGATATGGTCAAGTGCAAGCTATACAAAAAGGGGCCTAAAATATTTCATAAGTCTCCTTCAGATTTTTCCCCAGTGTCAAATATCTAACTTTACTGCCTGCCTAAAAGCAGGCAATTAGCAGCTAAATCTCTGCAAGAAGCGATCAAGTAAAAGTAATACAGCCCAAGAAAATATCCCAAGGACGATTCAAACTAACGTGGACTTCAATGAATAGGTCTGATGTTGTACTGCAGAGAAATACATTAGAATATACAGAAAATTATTCACCAGTGAAATAATGTACCATCTTTTGGAGATAATTGAATCAGCATTCTGTTACACTAACTTTCCTATGAGGAAACAGATGAACCTTGATTGCATCCCCTGGCTCACTAGCTGGTATAACTCAAAACATCCTAGGTGGATTCATCAGTATGTTCAGAGCAGCAGCAAAATCTTATTTGTAATGTATAAGGTAGGTATAAGCTGTTACTGAAATCCTTACCCCTCTGAAAGGAGGGAAATAATTTGAATTTATACTTGAGAAGAGAAAAAAGTCCTGTGGGAGGACGGGATATGACTGAAGCAGTCTGCTATGCCCATTCTATAATCTCTTATTTTGAATGCCCTACATGGGTTCTACAAATTGAGCTGAAACATCACAAGCTCCTAAATTAGAGCTTTAGGCAGAGGCCTAAAGCCAGACTGGCAGAATCTGTCTGTATTGAAGTTTTATTTTAGATAGAACTGTCACATCTCTAATGTTAAAATGGAATTGCTTAAATAATTTATGACATGCTAAGTGTGTGAAGTGCGTGATCAAGGTACCATTTCCAGAAGAGAAATATAGGTTTCACTTACTGAGAAGTCAAAATATTTTATTTTGAACAGTAAAATCTCTGCATTTGCAGATTCAGATATTATTTGAGCCAAATTAATTCCTGTATTCTACACTTACGGTTAACAAACAAGAAAGACCAGATTTAGTAACTAAATTATAACTGCAGAGAGCTGTATGCTTAATCAGCTTCCCTGGACTTCTACAAGCATAGTGCTCCTACAATCCTCTTTCTAAAACAGAAAACTGGAATACTTCTAAGGCTTTAAAAGAGGCCAACATATCTACTGACTTTGTGAATTTGTGAACAGAAGACGTGGCCTCAGAAAGACCAGCATTACATTCCATGCTAATTCTTCATATGAATAAGAAAGTAGCAAGAAGCACAAAGCCCTCATGACTTTATTCCTCGAAGCCCATGACATGACACTGCGCGTTTGATCCATGCACGAAGATGGCATCAGACAGGTATGTGTCAATCATTCCTGACTCTCCTTAGATTGCCAAGGCAGAACTGTGATAACCTGTACTCCAATTTCTACTATGTAAAATGCACCTAAGCCTGCTCTACTGCTGGGCTGTCCTCATGGGGAAGTATTTGTTCATCACATGCAGTCTGAACCTCTTATTTCAGCTTCTGCAAGGTGCCTTTCGCATCCTGGCCACGCATGGCTGGTTTTTCTCCTCAATAACCTCTCCACAAGCACTCAGGGTTGCTGCTGAGAGAGTCCCAAAGCTGTTCCTCGTCCATACTGAACAAGCCCTGGTCCCTCAGCCTCTCCCCACAGGGCCAGGGCTCCCATTCTGACCATCCTGGGGGCCTCTGCTGAATGTCTTTCCGGCACTGGGGATGGGGCTTGTCCAAAGCTGCATGCAGTAGCCCAGATAAGGCCTAACGGGTGACAAGTAGAGGGAGTTTATCATTCCCCCTTTATGTAACAGATGCAGCTTGACTGTAGGCTTTGTGAAAGCAGAGTGATTGTTCCTCACATTTGTTTTACAAGCCTCATGTATTCATATACATACATTTTACACAGGTGTCTTTTGCACTGTTATATCATTCCTGAGGTCTCCCTTGTAACTGTCACTCTGCATCTTCATCTAGGGTATCCTTACTTCCCAAGTTGTCCCTTATTTAAGCTCTCCTCACCAGGTTGGCCAGCCTGTTGGCAAAGGCGCTGTTGCCTCATTTGGGCAGGTAGGTCCTCCTCTCCACAGCAGTCCTTGATCTTCAAAAAGCATCTTGTAGATGTAAGAGCCAGTTTTCCATCTAAAACACCGGTTCTAGCCAGGTCTCCACATAGAAATATCAATCTATTTTCCATCTTTCCTGGTTCTACACAGATTGCTCCCCTCCTCCTGCAGGCAGTTGGCTGCATCCTTCTCCCCTGCCCAGCCGAAGCTCCAGGGTTCTGCTGAAGGTCCACGCTGTACCAGGGAAGCTGCTGGAGGAGAGACCATGCCCTGCAAAACAGCACTGCCCAGTGGTGGTCACTGAGCTGACCTATTCCATCCTCAGCTGAGCTTGGCCAATCTCTAGTTGCACTATTTCCTTAACGCAGATTCTGCCCCCCAAAATGACCACTGTCTGTCTCCTCATAGGAACAGCCCCTGGAATAAATGGGGCCTATCCTGATCCCACACAGCAATCCCTAAGTGTCATTTTGGTTACAGGAAGGCTAATAAGTAAAGTAGGCAGGTCCCTTCCCTTTATACAGTTGTCTCTTCAAGAAACTGTCGCTATCCAGTTTCTACTCTGCACTTAGCTATAACACGGGCCCCTCAAATTTTATAGCTTTTCAGTTTAATAATACCTAATAAAAAGGGTATCCCAAACAACTGGCAGGAGGCTCAGAACAGAGAGACACGAACAAGGCACAGGCATACAACAGTTGCATTTATTGTAGCCACTGAGAGCAATTATTACATAAAATTACTCAAGAGTATCAAGCAAAAAACGTACTTCTTATAAAGTGAAATTTTTCACTCCCAGTGGTGACAGTCAGTGCTGTTATGACTTGCAACAGCCCCAAGAGATGGCAAGTATATAAATGCACTTTTAATCATTGCAAAATGCTGACACTTGGTTCTTTCCCAAATCCTACTGAAAGGCATTTTTCATATATTGACTCTAACAGTCACTCTCTCAATTATTTTAGACACAAACTGTTATATATCAATGTTAATATAATTATGTCAGCTACCAAAAGGAGGTTTTTTTTTAGGAAAGGCTTCCTGCAAAATATTTCAAGTTGGACTTGAATAACCACTTCGCAGCAGAAAAGTGCTCTACTGAGGCTTTAAAAGAACTCTGAATTAAATTCCTCTCATAACAAACCTGACGTTCTCTGCTCCCTGACTTTTCTCAGCTCACTCGCAGGTTATTTTCGGTCTTGCACCTTTCTCAAGCCCTACCGAAGACCATTCAAAATATCAGTATTGGGTAGAACTCGTAACAGAACTTAATCAATAAAAATTATTTGTGATTATTTGGAAAACTTTGCTTTATGTAGCTTAAGATGAGAAACTATGAAAGAAGGGGGCCTCCTGCTGTAAGGAAGCAGAATATTAGAAGGCATTTGAAGAGTCCTGCCAGCAGGCTGTGAGGTGATCCTTCCCCTTGACTCAGAGTTAAGTTTTATTTCTCCAGCAAGATGGTGTAACTGATCTCTGTCCTGTGCTGCACAGTAGCACTAGTTACTGATCACCAGAGAAAACTTCTACAAAATATTGGGGTGAGGTCTCAGGTATTTGTTATGACAATGGCATTTTGAAAAGTATGAAAAGGTAGTCAGAATGTAGGAAGTCTCCCTTAAATTACAAGTATTATTAATTCTGTTCTTAAACATTCAGTTCTGTCTGATCTCCAACAGCAGAAAACAAGGTAGCAGATTGCAAGAGCAGGAACTAATCTGAATAATCATGGGGGAATGTCACATACAGTCTAAGCAAATCTATTTACCAACAAATAAATAAGAGACTAATAACTGATGCTTTCTAGCAAGCAAAAATTTGGTACTACCAGAAATCACATTAGATTTTTTCCTAGTATTGAATATATATTTACAGCTGATTCCACTGACAAACATTTATATAATAAAAAAACAGCAAGCCATTTTATTAGATATGGGAAGCATTTGATTTTATGCTGCATGCAAATGTAAAGATTTTGAAACAGTGCATTTTTAAATATTTACTCTGAAACAAAGAATAGTAGCAAGAAGCTGTAAATACATAATTAAATCAAAGTAACAGTATGCTACCCTACTAGTCTGGAAATAAATTTCCCTCCCATCAAACGTCATTGCTCATTTAAAACACTTCCATTATATAGCATTTTCCTTGTACCATTTTCCTTCATGATCCCCCTGTTTTCCTGTTTTAAGTCAAATTGGTTTTCGTGTGACTTTAGGAAACCAATGAATACAAGACCAAGAACAAAGAAAACAACATGAAAATCTACAAACTGCTTAGTGAGGTACCTGAAGACTTTTAATTGAAGGCTTAATAGAGATGAGTGTCATTTTCTAGCAGCTAAAATTATTATTATTACGATTAGTCACACAGGATTTAAGAAGGATGATACATGGTGGGGAAAAAAAATAAAAAAAAGACCACGGGAGCTAATATATTTTAAAACTATCAAACAAAGAAAACTAATAGCATATTCTGGTTTTCAAACTTATACCCTGTAGAATAGTGTATGAATACAAATCAAGTTTACCTATTTCACCTAGGTACTTGTGGAAAGGCAGTCAAAAAATGTAAGAAAATCACATGCATATTTGAAGATACAGTCTACAGATAACAGAGTCGGGAAAACTTGATCTTACAGAAATCTGAATTCCTAAATCATTTTCCCTACATATTAGAAAATACAGCAAAAATGTGGGTTTATGTCAACCAGTTTTAGAACCACAAAAGTTAAGGACAGTAATTCAATCTTGGTACGCTACAGTCAAAGAAAATGAGCTCCATTTGAAAGCAATAAAAAAGTCAGTTATGAGCTAGACTTTCAGCTCATTTGTGCTAACTGAGAATCTCAGTCATATACTTGTGCAACCACTGAGTGCAGGTGCAGCTTTACTGCCATGGTAAGAGTAATAAACACCTCCGCTTGGAACTCTTAATTATAGATGACAAACTATAAATCACTAGCTTATTGCAACATCAGAAGGCTCAAGATGTGATTCATCATATCAACATCCCAAAAATAAATTAATCCCTCTGCTTTGCTTAGCAGAAGACATAGATTTATTACATTTATTTATGAACAACTAACAATTAGGGCCATGCTTGTCTTGAATACTCCTTTTGTCCAGTGTTCTGCCACTACCTGTACTGTTTTGCACTGATACTATTAGATACCCATCCTATGTAAGCATAAAACAATGTAAGGTGCAAGGCAGTGAAGAAGCAAGTACTGCATCTTAATGCACATTGAAACCTATAGCATATTTGTTCCCGTGAAGAACAGTCCTATTCATGAACTTCCATGAACTAAAAAAAAAAAAATCACAATATAACCCAGAAAAATAAATTATTAAATGTTCACTGAGAAAGCATCAGCTACTTATTATATGTGCATCTGTATCAGCATATATGCATAAATGTATTTTGTCCAAATGAGTAGCTATTGTAATCTAGGCAAGTAGTTCTTTAGATGCTTGCTCTTAGATATTACAAACAGCCTGAAACATACTGGAAGTTTAACAGCTTCAAATGAACAGTGGTAATCACTATTCAACACCAATAAGAAGAAAATCAGAGTTTGACAGGAGGGGAGAAATATTTGCAGTTGAAATCAGTTTAAACCCTGGGGTACTGAATAAGGAGTTCTCACAACTATTATAGATCACCATTCTCTAAGCTCACCCATATTGTTTTACGTTATAGTGGTAATAAAAGTCAGGCATGCAGGCAGGAACTTTTTAATGGAAGGAAAAACTAGCTGGGCTGCAGGAACACTCTGTCAGGAGGAACAGCAGCTGAACATATTAGTCTTTTGTGTATCATGGGGTGTTATAACCACAGCAGGACTAAATTACTCTTCAGAAACAAACCTCCTTGACCATCATTACTGTGATCACCAACTTGAAGCTACATATTTTTACTGAGGATATGAACATAAATCCTTATAGTCCATCTGAGCAGAAAAAGCCCAAATGTTAGAGTAAATCTATGCAAATTAAAAAGGCAATGAAAAATGTTTAGTTGTTTCTTATGAGAAACACATTTAATATTAAGAGTATGTTTTGTCTCTCCTTTTTCAGAAGGTTTTAATGGCCAATTATGTGCACTGTCATTCCAAATAGCATAGAGTTGTGGGTTCATGATAGGCCAAAAGCCCTAAAACAGAAGTATGGTTATATTCTGGCATGTTGGCATTTTGACCCAAAAAAATCCTGCTACTTGACACAAAAAGCCAAACAAGCATTACATATTTGAACAAAGCTGTCACAGCACAAGACTACTGAGAAAAGCAACCAACAATAACACAACAGCTGATTAAAAAATAGCCAGTAGTTGTAACATGATGTACATTCTCTCAAGAAACCTGATATTGCTATTGGTAGTACAGGATCTTCACTGAAAAGGATGAGTAGGTTTATGCAGTTCAGGAAATTAATCCTCCATAAGATTCCAGGAAGGGGTTGGAGTTTCTCATACATTTTGTGAAGAAATAATCTCCTGATCATAATCACACACTAATTAAATTATAAGGTGTAAATTAAGCTTTACTGCAATAGATTAGATATTTCCAATACAAGACCCAGGTCACAGCTGTCCTAAATCCGAGGCTGATGAAACAAGCAAAATCAGTTATGACAGCTGTAGCACTTACCTTCCTTTCCAGTCCCTCAGAGAACCAGAATCTACAGAGCAGCTCAAAGGATAAATATCCACAGTGCTACATCTAGTTGCAACAGGCCTGTGTTCCCAGTTAAGACTTGCCCCATCCTGTATGGGGGCAGCAGCAGACCCAATCCCTTCATTACACACACTCTGCCAGTTTTAAAATTAGTGCTACAGAAGAGACAAACACCATTGTGTTGATCCTCGCAGGAAGGTAAAGGAGATTGGAATGGATACAAGGCCTAATGCAATTGCAAAAGACATCAACAGCTTATCCACTGCATTAAACTCTGTGTAAACAGCCAATGTTCTAAAAGCTGTTTTAACTTTCCTCATATTCTCTGCACAATTGATCCACAATCATCTGAGTGCTCAACGAAGCTTAGCAGCCTACTTTTTTCCATTGACTGCAAATAGCCTGTTTGGTTCCCTAACCTGCATTACAGCCAACACTGTGCTCAGTGGAAAAGGCTGCTGGCAGTGTCTAGCTACTCTAGAAACTGTAATACACTCATACACAGTGTGCTGGTTCTCGGTCTAATTCCTCTGGGAGTACCCTTGTTATTTTCTTTCAACCCTTGGGGAAATATATAAATGAAGAGTTCAAACTGAGCCCATGTCACAGGTTTCCAAGTAACTGAGATAGCAGGAGAGCTTGAAAACTTATCTGAAACAAGATTGCTAAACCCACTCCAACTAAATCTCCATGTACAAGTGACAATATCACAAAAATCATCATCACACTTGGAAGTAATTGGCAAATCAGCTGGAAAACTTGATACAGAAGACAACTACCTTCTCCTCCAAACACTGGTAGGGCTAGACACAGAGGTGGGTCATTCTGGAGAAATATGAGACTGCCATGCCCCCCAGTGTATGTGCTTCATTAATTTGTTTCAAATACTTTTAAATACTTTGCCCAAACACTTTTTCTTTAGAAGGCAAGAAAAATGGTAGGTGCAAATTAGCAGTTCATATTTTGACGATGAACATATCCAGGTAGGCGAAAAAAGAAAAAGTCCTTTCAGTTCATATTTAATTGCAATTAATTTGCAAGGAAAAATCAGGGCTGTGTGATCCTGTTAGAGGTGATCAGGGAAAGAAACAGTTAAGGTAAATATCAGATCTGTCTGAACTAAAACATTTGTTTGAAATATTTAAATCAACTGTATTCTAAAGGGAAAAACATAGCTTAAAAAAAACCCTATTTCTGCAAACAATAGCAACAGTTTCATTATATATTTTAATACCCCGTCCACTGAAATTTCTTTCCCCAGATCAGTATGCAAGTAAGCAGCTGTGCAGCCTTTGTTATTTGTTTTAAAAAAAATAAATATTCGGTAACCATTAATTCCTCTCAAATAAGAGGTTTCAGGAAACAGGGACGTGTGCCATTTTCATTATAGATAAGCCTAAACAAAGACTGGCCAGAACTCACTGCAATCAATGTTGTTCTTGGAAATATTTGAACACAAACTACTTAAGGTATAATTTGCATGATACTTCAAATAAATAAACATAGCACCCCTAGAATGAGACTAATAATGAGAAAAATCAAAAAATCATGGTCTAAAAAATTAATTGATTTAGACAGGTCTTTGGCAGTTAGAAAGTGCATTGTTACCTTGTATCTTGTCTACCAACTGCAGTGATCTGCAGGATAATGAATCCAAGTAAAAGACAGTTCATTTATTTCTTGACTAGCAAATGTGCAGTTGCCTTGAGCTCATGCAAAATAGTTTTCAAAGGAAACCCCATGAAAGTGGAACATGTTAATTGTTCTTATATTATTTCTAACAGAACAGTAACATGAAATTCTGAGTTTAATTAAGCTTAAAGATTCAGTGCTATCTTTAAAACAATGTACCCATGTACTCATGCTTCCTTCCTCCATCTCGCTTGTTTTGTAAGGCTAAGAAAATCCTGTGCTTAGAAAAGACAGGAAACCTGGAAATTATTGCTAACCTGTAAGTGAGGTTATTTACAACTGCTTTCAAAAGATACTAAGTTTTCTCTTTTTCTTCTTTTTGCAAGGACGATTTCCATTTCATTGTTTAACCCTAATGATACACGGGGCCTCCATTTGGCACTATATAGACGCCAGATTGCATCCACACCTTCCTGGAACCACTGAGCAGAAAGATTTAGGTTCCCATCCAGCCCTTCAGCAAAGAGCACGCATGTAAACTTCAGAAAATGAGTAGAGCCATTAACGGACAGCATGTGTGCTTAGCCATGGGTGCACATGTTGTCAAATCAGATCACTAGTAAACTCCTTTTTTATATGTGCATATAAGCATCCTCACAGGGCAAAGATCAAAAAAAACCCTCAAACCACTGAAGTAGTGAATATAATAATGGCACTTAGGAGAGTAGGTAACTTTGGAACACTTCAACATCAAAGAAAATCAGGTACCTGCTCACCTTCCTAAATTACCATATTTTTGTCATTCTTTTTTTCCCTACAGAATTATGTTCACTAACTCAAAACAGGGTTCATTCTTATTGAAGCTGCAGACAAAAGGCACACCTAGTATTTCAACGTTGCTCTACTTGCATATGGCACACAATTACATACTACAATGAAGAATGACAGAACATGAGCAGGATACTCTACTGTGCCACACACACTGCATAATTCATTGTTTCGCTCTTCATTCACTGAAAAGGTGTTTTTGAGGATGTTTATTGTTATCTCTTTCTTCTCATCCATCCATTGGCTCATGTACTGATATCAGAGGACTTACAGGGGAGGCTTTAAATATCAGAGGGAATCAGGTCAGTGCCTTTTTCCTCAGAGAAGCCCTGAAATCAGAGATGGTGGCAAGTACTGCTTGAGCAATGACTCCCAGGTCTCACTGCAGTGAAAGACTTGAAGAAATCTGCAGCAGAAGGCACAATGATAGTAGATCCTCCACAGACAGCTCCCTGACAAAAAAAAAAAAAGAGCTATTAAATGAACAAAAAACAAACTCAGCTTTTGAAGTCCTACAGTGAAAATGGTTAGCAGGTGGGAGAGTGTTCTGTCAAATAATCATTACAGGCTTGCTCTAGCCTTCTGCTCTCCCCAAAGCTCACCCTTTTAGCCCCTGTCGATGGAGAAAAATAGAAGAAAAAAAAGCCTTCTCAAAGACAGCCTGCTGAAAAAGACTTGGACTGTAGCCAATCAATTCACTCCATGACCACCACCCCAATGTCTTTAGATTCACGTCTTCTTATTTTCATTTTCTTATTACCAGAAATTATGACTTTTAGAATAAATGCCGTGCAGGAATACAAATTCTGCCTTTGGCTGCCACACTCTAAGACATTAGACTTCTGCCTTAAATATCATGACAAATTTATTCAAACAGTAACTTTGCTCAAAGAGTTTGTTAAATTGTTGTACAATTTAACAGGTACAATAGAAAAAGCTGAATAAACAGGAAACACTAGCACAGGGTACATCAGTATTGCCTAATAGAATATTGTGATGCATGAACAAGATACCACTAATAAGATCAGGAACTCTAGATACTAGATAAAGGGGTTTTGCCTTTAGCTATTTAATAAAATAAAAAACCCATGCTAGACTCTTTAGTTCAACTTTACATAAGCTGATGGGGAAAAAAAGCAAACTGAACAGTAAAAGAATAAAATCAAGAAGCAGCAATGCAGTTTATGAAGGTCTGAGAGAAACAAGCAGAAAATAAGTATTTACAGGCTCTAAGTATTATAGGCTCTAAAATAAGTATTTATGGGCTCTAAGCTTAGGCTAGATTCAGACTAAAATTCAGCCCAAAGCAAGGTCTGGTAGGCAAGTTCTGCACTTCCACTTTTATTGGTGAGAACAGCTGAGAATGACTTTACAAATGGTAATTCTGCAGTCCTCTTCCACCCCTGAAGGAAGTCTCACCGTACTGTCAAACTTCAGAGCTATCTGCCTGTCTGCTTAAATATCCCTTTCACTCCAATGGTTCTCCTGCATTTGAACAGTGCTTGAGGACTCTACACCCAGCAGAAATGCTGCCACCACAGTAAGTACTTTACAAGGGCTGCAGGAGGTAACGATTTAAGATATGCAAGGCCATTAACTGATTATGTTACATTTAGCTCTAGTAGGGAACTGTAGCTACGTGCTGAGTCACAGCAGTTACTTTCTTAAGCAAATACTTCCTTAACGGAATGCTCCTGTATTTTCAAAAGTAATAATCTCTGGTTTTAATAATCTTTTAAAAGAAAGAATTGTTTCCTCTTTCAAAAACTATTTCAAACTGTGAGAATGTGACATGAATTATAAATTCACTAGTACAACTACAGCACTCAAACCATCCCATATATATTTTTTCCATTCACATTTGAAAATCTTTATTACCAGCTTCTCTGTAGGTGCCTTCCAACTTTCTATCTGCTCTCCTGTTTCCCAGTACTAAAACAAAATCACAAGACAGATGTTTTGTGCTATCAAAAAGCTTCACCTTGCTTGTAAGTCTATGTCTTTGCAGTTGTAAGTTACTACATATGCATTCTCTTTGCAGTTCAGTAAGGGCTTGTTGCAGTGAAACAGTATTTTTCTAATTCTTTTTAACTTATAAAAAGTGTAATACTACAATCCTGTGATAAAAACCTTAGCAGGTAAATATAGACCAAGTTTTTATCAAAAAAGCCCACATCCTCTAAGCTATTATTTTGACTTTCATCTTTAACATCCAGCTTTAATAATTTTGAATATATGTCACCCCAAAAATTCTATGACTGAGCTCTCATGAAAGCCTGTGGCAACTCTGCATGTTGAGACTCTGGAAATAACAAAGGATATAAACAGTACATTTCCATCAACCCTACATCTGCAGCATCCTGGCACACCCAAGTTGTCACTCAGAATGCCTTATTTCTAATTCATTTTACTCTGACACAAAGCAAGCCAAGCCAACAGAAACTCAACTGGTCAAGTTCACATAAGAAAAATATATGCATGTCTAAGCAGTCACCATAGTGCTGGGCATGTAGAATATTTCTGGTTTAGAAGTTTCCAATGAACTCTTGTAACAGCGTTTCCTGTGGAGAGAGCTGCTGCTTCCACATCCTTCATTCTTGGTTTTATACTTGGTTGCTAATACAACATATTTGATCTCACTTGAAGGATGATTTTCTAGTTTACAGAAGAGCTGATGTGAAATCTCACAAATAAGACTTACCTGGGTTTTTTAAAAAAGCTGTATGACAACCAGGCTCTGCAAAGCCATGGAACTTGCAACTTTCCTACTTAATTAGGCTCTGTTAACAACACGGACAAGTCACAGCTGATACTATAGAAGCTACAGTTCTTTACTTATCCCTTACTAGATAAGGTTCATTAACAAAGTTGGGGTGGGAAACAAATACAAGGTACCCTCGTGAAAATACTGAACTTGACTTTGAGAAAAGTGGAAAGAACTTTGATTTTTTAATGGGAAAATTATAAGACCTAGGCTTTCTTACAACCTTCCTCTTTTTTTGATCAGAGTAATATACTACAGTTCCTTGAAAATCCTTCTTCAAGGGAGATCAAATATTTTGTATTAGCAACCAAGTATAAAACCAAGAATGTGGAAGCAGCAGCTCTCCCCACAGGAGACACTTTGAAATCTGCTATAACTGTAGATTAGAAGAAGTAATAAACACCAAATTAGAAAGGGCAGCAATCTTCTACTGCAGTGTTTTAATTGGGAAGGAGGCGAGGGAAAGAGGGGATATTGGGAAACAGGAATGGTTTCAAAGTTTTAATTTAGTCTGTAGCTCAGAAATACAAGTGGTGTAAGTAGGCTTATACCTAAAAAGTTTCCCTGAAATTTCAGGAGGTATTTTTGTGTAGTCTCTGTGAATCACTGAGTCAATACCACGAATTAATCAGGTCAAGAAAAGCAATTTTTTTATTTGTGTATGAGAATGGGAAGTCTTCTTATTTTTCCCTAGGCAAGCAGGGGAATACAAGCACTAAGACCCTTTTTTCACCCCTCAGTGTACCCCCTCACCCCTTTACTACCCAACAATGTAAATGACACGAGAGATAACAATTTTAGCATACAGTCCTCAAACTCACGATCGTTGTCAAAATACGCCAATACCAGAAGAAAAGAAGATTTGAAATCATGCTCCAAATTTTCAAGTCTTCCAAATGAGATTCAGAAACTACAAATAAACCTGAGATCCGCAGTTCTTCAGAACAGCATTAGTGGGCACATGAATCGGCATGTCCCACCAAAGAAGAATCGGCGCAGCTTTTGTCAAGAGGAGTCACAGCTCCCATATTCCTGTTTGAGGAAAGAACCAAGAAGCAAACGGACAAAGAAGATCCAGCTGAATGAAGTCTAACCCAACTGCTGAAGGCCCTTCAGAAGAATCTGTATGGAAAACAAACAGTCATGATAAGCATGGTTTAAATAAAGGTGGTAATAATAAATAATCATTAAATGTAAAAGGACCAAAAAAGAAGCGGTTTGTTTGCCTACTCTAATACCTCAGTGGAGGGAAGGACACGGCAGTCCCATATTTTCTTAATCAACCTAAGGAAAAAAAGAAAAGGAGAGCCTAGGACAACCATACATAACTGCTATATGCTCCAATTCTGTCAAATTTTGTCCAGCTGTTTATAAACATTTGAATTCTGAATAAAAGTGAGCATAGAAAAATCCAAGGAAGAGAGGACATTGTGGAAGGAGGACACACATGAGGAAAAAACCTCTTCCAAACATTCAGTGAAAAAAGTGGCAGTGAAGGAAAGGTCTGGAACCAGAAAAACAAACAGTCCTCTGATCCTCACTGAAGAAAACCACTCTTCTAGTGCTGAAATAAAAAGAGAGACAGGAATCAAGATAGAAGGATGGGAGAACACCAAACAAGGGATAGAAAACCTTATACCAAACTAAAAGTAACACATATAAAAAAAAACCCCAAACAACAAAACACACCCACAAAAACCCCCAAAACTTTCCTTTAGCTCTCATATTCCTTAACTGAAATTGCAGTAGTCCCAATGCAAATCCTTATTGTATCCAAGAAAGCAACCAAGAAAGATAGGACAAGCCATTATACCTGAAAGATATGAGACTGTGGGAAATTACTACCAGGAGAGAGATGTACAGAAGGCTGAGGGAAGAGAAGGAAATTAGGCAGGGAGAAGAGCAACACAATACAAGTATCATCATAGCATTTTCTTCATTCTGTAGGTTCATGATAAACACAATAATGAATCTGCTTAGGAATCAAAACTTACAGAATTAGCACAGCAGATTTTGAGACTAAAATGCTGTTTTTCATAGGAAGAATTTGAGTCCTAAACTATAACAATTTTATTTTGCATGCTTTTTTAAAGAGGTAACTTCAAGCAGACCTTCACTTCTTGCTGATACTTAGCAAGAAGGTTTTAATGCTAAACATCAAAGGTTCTGTAGGTCTTGGTGGTATAAGTGAGCAAGAAAATATTATCAGAAAAGAAGATAGAACTGGAAAAAAAAAAGCAGTCTCTACTAAAAATACCGAAGAAAACTCCATTTGCATGTAAATAAGATAATGCGGGAAAATATATCAATATTGAGAACAAACTTCTAATTCTGCTGGAAGATTCTGCTGAAACAATATGATCTGACAGAAAAGGTCAGAGTTAATGAAATAATAAGGCCTCATGATGATAATACTAAATAATACACAGTTTTATACATTATTATGCAGTTTTGTACAATAAGGCACTTTGTAGGAGAATTGATTATGACACTACATGAGAAAGTCATAAGCCATCAATCTGGCCCCAAAGTGAGAGATTATGATTTATTTTAATAATATTCAGATGTCAGCCACATAAGCGCTCTGGGAAATGTAGTACTAAATATCCCTCAGCTAAAGTATTAATGCTGAGGTGAAAGTCATGGAAGTCATTTTGAAAAAGTGAGTAATTGCCATAAAGAGGAAGAAGATTTGCACAACAACCTTTAATCTTTGCAGTTACTTCAAATACATTTGCATTCTAAAAGGCTTTGCACAAAATACTGGACTGAAACATTTAACTCTTATCAATGAGCATTTCCATAAGCTCACTCTCACTTCTCAACTATTACAACATGATAATGACAAACAGAAGAATACATCTGTCACCTGCCTCTGTCAATGCATTACTCCTGCAATTAGGTTCTAAACCCACAAGTTATTAATCACTATGAGAATCTATCTCAATACAAAGACTTTATTACCTGCCACTGCTAAAATACTCATTTTAATTGGAGAAAATTTTTAATAGAGGGTCACAAAAACAAGCTGTAAGAAAAGATTTAGTTGCACTGATGTCATGTACATTGTACGAGACGTAGATGATGTCTTTTTTTTCCACTCCAAGTCAGACTCCTTAGAATCTATTCATCTTACCAGAGCAGATTTTAACAGTTGAGCTTTTTGAAAGCTTTAATTATATTGATCTTCTTATATCAAAGTATCTTTCTATTCTGAACACCCACATTTTCAAAATGTCAAAAAGTACCTGCTTGACAATGGCTTTCTCTTTTTTTTGGATGGGTGAGGGAGCAATTATTTCAGTCATTTTACTGTAAAGCACCTTGCAAAAACAAAAAGGCAGAGTTGAAAAATGTTAAACGAAACTGTAATACAAACTTCTGTCTTAACATTTCAGAAAATGGCAAATTTTAAGAAGTGGCAACTATCACCACCAACTACTCTTTACAAAGCTATCTATTTGAAAGATTTAGGATAACTCAAGTGGATTCTGTGAGGACACCAGAACATCCCAAAGGCATCAGCATCAGAAGCACAGTAACGAAGGAAGAGTTAGCCTTCAACAGAGCCTGGCCACTTGATACGGTGATCGGATCTAAACACTGCAGTTATCAAAATCTTGAACCAGATGTCTTCTAGAACCATGCATTACTACTTTCTTAGAAATTAGCTTCAGATCAGCTCTTATACAATAATTTCCAGTCATCTCCAGCTTCTATATCCCTCTCAAAGGGATCCTTTCCACCCACAGATCCCAGAACAGAGGGCACAAATGCAAGGGGCAAAATGAAGAATTACCTGTATTCAACGTGTGAGAGAACAGCACATCCACTATTATTTTAGAGGTAAACATTACTAAACACAGCTACCTAGGTAAAGAAAACCTTACAAAAAGTGGAAATGGGATATTATTAGTCTAAAATAAGAAGGTAGTTCCTCTTTTCCTCTCTAGTTTTTGCTAGGTGGAGAAAAGACTACAAAGTACACTGAGGAAGATGCACTATGCATTCACATTCTAAAGAATCATGACGACTGCACGAGAGACATTATTAGACTAACTCCTTTGGAGCAGTAATTTTTCACTGACAGATGAAAAGACAAATTTCCGTTAAGTCATCCCGCTACCTCTGATGCAGTTTTTTGTTCTCTGCAAATACACCTTTTCCCTGTCAGCCAAAGATAGTTTGCTTTGTGCTGCAGTTTTATCTTTATTCCCTACAATGCCTGACAATGGGGTTTTGAGACAATATTCTTTACAATGTCTCATGTAGTGCAGATAATTATGAGTTTGCACGAGTCTGTGTTGTCCATATCTATCCATTTATTCAAATACGTACCAAAATCGGTAGGGTGCACTAACAAGATCCAACTAAGCATACAAGAATGTTATTCTACCTCCCCTAGAATAAACATCTACTGCTGTGAACAATTCAGTCTTTAAATGCCATCAGCATGCAAGAAAATAGAAAATTACAAATCAATGTATACCACAGACTTAAGTGCATTTTCCAGCTGCTAAAATAAATTACTCTCATATGCACAACAGAGAACATCTGAAACAAATCGTGCCATGCAAATGCCTGATTAAAACCATCTCCATTGACTGTTCTCCACTAGAACATTGAATGTGTCATTTTTTTTGAAGCAGTGTGGCCAAACTATCATAATTTACTACTAATAATAGCAAAGTTTATAATTCATTCTGCAACCAGAGCATTTTCTGTAGCACCATAATGCATTATACTCAATTATCCTTAATAAGTTTCCCTCTTATTAAAACTTTGCTGTTACAGTGCACATCTTGCTTCTTAATTCAGAAAAGCATTTATTTCTTGCTACCTGCTAGAATCATCTCTCAGCTATCACTGGCATTGCATATTACTTAAGACTAATCTACTTACTGCAAATTACATCCACGTGCCATATTATTGGGCTTCAACACAAGCTGAACTACCTTTGTCCGTCAGGTGTAAGAAATATTGTACAGTTGTGTCACATTACAGCTGTGTCTCATTTAACCTAATCACATACATAACAGACTGCTCTTGGCTACCTTCAGATGCTGTAAATCAATTTCAGAATCAGTGCAGCCTGTAGATTTTTTTATATTTTCATTTTTTAATTCAGGAGGAGGAGTCTCTAATAACTCTTGAATGCTTACAGATTTTCAGCTTTGGGGGTGCCTTTTTTTTTTTTAATCAAATAATTTAACATTCTGTTGTGTGTTGTGCAGAATAATTCAGAAGAACGCCCAAGCTAACACTATGCCTCCACTCCTGAATTGTATCAACAAAGTCCTATACGAACAAGGTAACCCTGTGCTGCCATAGCTATACTTTTCTTTGAACC
Organism: Oxyruncus cristatus; assembly: GCA_013399855.1. Classification (NCBI taxonomy): domain Eukaryota; kingdom Metazoa; phylum Chordata; class Aves; order Passeriformes; family Cotingidae; genus Oxyruncus; species Oxyruncus cristatus. Next base: position 722,242 of record VXAY01004848.1, read on the forward strand.
TGCACACAGTTTTACAAATCTACACTAAGGAACCACTTTGCCAAAGGTTGCACTGCCAAAAGCTTAACACAAATTATCAGACCTTCCAAATCATATAATAAAAACAATACTTGGGGTTACTCCTTAGAAACTTTGCCTTTTTGAGGTTTTTAGGTAAAGCAGAACATTTTCAGAATCTATCCGGTTTCATGTTGTACAGAAAACTGAGCAGTTCTAGAAAAAAACATTGTTATGATATCAAGACAAATATATAAGGCATTTGCAGAGGAGGGGCTGTGAAGAATTTTAAAATCTATACAAATTGTTGATTCTTGGTTCACCGATAAAGATCTGCTGGCACAAGAAATATCTCAAAGCAATCTCTTGCTTCAGCTTAGCTGAACAATTACATTTCAACCATACAAATTAACTGAGAGGACGTGAAATACAAATCACTTTCTATGCAACCCTTAGCAACAAAATCCAACTCTGACTCCACTCACACACTTTACAGTGGAACCATCCTGACTCTTTCACCCAAAGAAAATTACTTCATAAACCCTACAGAAGTTAACACAGGAGGATATAGAAACATCAGGATTGACTCAGGTACAGTGAAAATAAGAAGCCTGGAACAGAATTCACTAAGGAGACAGGAACGGCTAGTTGGGAGCTGGATGCTACTGAACAAACAGCTGGTTAGAGACTGGTGCTGGTAACACCAAGGTTTCAATCCCTGTTCAATCCTTTTAGAGGCCATTCACTTAAGAGTTGGACTCGATGATGCTTGCAGGTCCCTTCCAACTCAGAATATTCTGTGAAATCTGAGAAAACATTATTCAAGACAAAAAGTGCAGAAGCCCCAAGGTCAACAATGAGGATGAACTAGAACTGCACACTCAGTAAATAGCTTTTCAATGAGTGACTGTAGGGCAGTGATAACCAAGCACATATCACCAAATGAATCCTGACTTACAAACTAAAGATTGCTCATCAGCGCAACCCCATGGGGAGAGCAGATACTTGGAAAGGATATTTGTGTGACTATCCCTAGATTTACTGCTGCAGTTTCAAGATACATTGGCTGGAAAGGGGGAAAGGGAAAGGACATGAACTTCACTTTCCTCAGCTAACCCAGCACAACTGGAACAGCAGTTCAGCTACTTCTAGAATTCTTTTCAGTATCCATTTCCAATCACTGATCTTCACTTCTTAGGGAAAGAAAAATCTGTTTTTCAGAGAAACTTCACAAAATTGTCTTTGTCACAGTAATCTGATTATGAAACATTACAACGAGATGCAATTTACCATTCTTACATGACTGCAGGTGCTTCAACACAAGATCAGTACTTCCAATGTAATGCTAGAAAGACAGAGAAAGAAATTTTCCAAAGCACACAGGCATATACCTTCTCAAAAGCCAGTGAGGGAAATGAGAATACCAAAAAGTAAATTATGTATTGACTGAACTTTATACATTTCAAACGTATCCTCACGTTTAACTATGCTTATCATTTAAGTCCTGCTGGGATCAAACCCTCTTCCTGAAGATATGCTTCTGTCAATATTCTCACTGAAAAAGAATATGGGACTACGGAAAAAGCAGGTGGTGATTTTATTCACAAAAAGCCAAACTAGATGTATGCACAGATACTCAAAGAGAGATTTTGTAGAAAGTACTTTCAAGTCACTGGTTAAAATTCAGTCAAAGAAATTCAACATAGCCTTCTCTCATTATCAGATAAGATATGCTACCTTACAGACTTCAAGGCAGCAGGATAAGATCAGCCACATAACTGAAAAGCAGGCAACACAGACAGAAACTCCTTGCATGTCAAAACCTATTTCTCCCCACAGTTAACTGAAGAAATGTGAAAGTAATGAAACTGCAGGTTTATGCTACTGCAAGATGGAATTTCTGGGTGATGATGACACTAACATGCTGCATCATCCTCAGTATCTCTAGAGGAAGCAAAGCCCAAAGGACATGACTACAGAGCTATTTTCCATGTCTAGAGGTGACATTCCCAGGGTGAAGTTGCAGATGCACACTGCATCATTCTTGATCCACTAAGAATATCTCTGCCTAAAGGAAGTACTTCCCATAGCCTTAAATTCACTTAAAATGCTAACTAGGAAAAGCATCACCTGTAATATCAACAGGAGTTTTCTAAACCCAATGAATAAGATTAACCAATTTCAGTGCAAATTACTAAATTCCTTTCATTTTAAATTAACCCATTAAACTCACCTACATGCTTTCATTAAATTCCCCTTTATGCTAACATTCTTTAGTGGCAGGAACACACACACAGCGGCCCAGAGAAATTCTGGACCGTTACCATGCATGACAACAAGCCCCAAAACCCTGTCAGATCACACAGGGCACCCTTCCAGAAAACCCCCTTGAGTGTGGTTTTCTTGGGAGCAATAGGTCTGTAAGGGGAAGCCCTTCCCTTGGGGCTGGGGTGTCAGGTAAGGACACTTCCTGGGACTGAGTGTCCTCAACCCTTCTCCTGGGGGACTGGCTATTTTTCTCATAGATACCATTAAGTGATCCTTCAACCATTTGGGTGAAGCCAACTGATCTTCTGTTTGCCTCTGAATGAGGGAAGTGGGGTGGATGGGTGTAGTTGTGTTTGGGTGTTTCCAGGACAGTCAGTAAATGGCCACAGAAGTTAAACTGAGCATGTTCACAAAAGGACCCTCTCTTTTCCCCTCTCCGTATTTTACACCCTGAAAGTTCTGCTAGCTGAGACAAATCTCACATGCCTCTGCGACTTCTCTCACTGCCTCTCATAAAGTTATGGGAGTGTAATGTGAAAATGAGCATTATTGAAAGTGGCAGGGGAAAAGTGCTGGTTTATGATTTATGTCCTTTAGAGAATAGATGACTAGAAAGTTCACTAAGTCCCCTGTCGCCAGATTGTAGCTACCATACATATCAAATTAATGCTTCAGTTCACATTTTCCTTACAAATGCCTAAAACTGTTCTATAACCTGTCCAATTCTGCTGGTAGGAAACTGATGCTACCTGAGTGAAGCACTCTGTATAACTTTGATGTTTTATAAATTTATATTATACTGCAATCTTCTGTCTCTTAGTTGCTGTAATCTACTGGGCAGACATGGTTGTTTTCAAGGAATTGCCCCACAGCTGCATAAGACAGTCAGTTTCATCGTTGTGGGAAGAGATCAAACAAGATCTGTGGTAGTCACTATGTGGCAAGATACTTCGTCTGACACTGATGAGGCTAAAAAAGCTAAGGCAGCTCCCAGCAGCAAACCTGCTGAATATTCAGCAGATAAATTCATTCCTCTATGAATACCATTGGATTATGGTAAGACAAGGGCAGTAACTGATGTAAAGTGTGAGAAGAAGCAGATAAAGAAGCAAAAGCAACTGAACAAAATAAGAAAAAGAGATAAAGTCTGAAGTATAAAACTTTTTTCCACCTTCAGCTGCAACCCTTGTACGTGCTGTTACAGACAGTGACCTGTATCTCGTGGTCTCCTGTTGTAGTTTCCAAGCTGCAAAGAGTACCATTTGTTGTACCAGTCCTACACTGCACTTCATGAACTCTCAACAGTGGTCCACAGCACAGGAGACTGGTATCATCATTAACACAATTACATCACAGATGGGCCACTCCAAAAACTCCAGTAAATTACTGCTCAGTAAACTGCTCTTGGGTAAATTTTGCATTCAGAGAGACATCCTGGAAATAAAAGCAATAATCTCTCCATAAGGACTACAATAAACCAGTGGGTTCCACGGGCTACCCAAAATTACTTTCTGCTTCCACCTGAACTCCACTGCTCTTCTGAGACTTGTCTCATGACAAGCTCTATGATAAGCTCTTTACCTTGGTCCAAGAAAGTTCATGTCTAAGGCTCAAAGATCTTAGATTTATCTCACCTGCTTCAGTAAGTTCCTGAAGGTAGGAATCCTGTTACTAGTTGTTTGCTACCTTCATGGGGAAGGAAGAGGTACATGAAGGAAGCCAAGGAGGGGGAAGCATTCATTTTCCTCCAAGACGCCAGAACTTTGGAACTGGAACTCTTCAGTTCAGGTCTTAGACTGCCACATGGGAAACCCTGGTAGCAATCTGTGCCTAAAAGTTACCACCTGTTGCCTAACCCACACCCCCTTAGTAATAAAGAAGTTCTTTGCTTTCCCATACAAATACTTAGAGGAAATAAATACATCAGGGAATTAATGGAGAGTGCAAGCAAGCATCTGCAAGACAAAATCATTCAGTGGAAACAGATTACAAGGATGGCCAGACCACCAGCTATTTTGATGTCTTGAGAAGCACCACCCTAATTGTAGAAAAAAATGAATGCTTAACTGCAGGTAACCTTGCAGAGATGCCAGCTGCTGCCAGTGTCAGAAACAGAGTGAACTGTCATGGGCCATTCTCTATGTGCAAGGCTTTGTGTGCAAGTTAGTGTATGTTATATATCGCACTGAAAAAAGACAAAGGAAATGAATGAGATTGCTCTACAAAGGAGCTGCCAGGAACATCAAATGCCTGATGCTTTCACACGACTAGAAAAAAAATCATTAAAGAAGTAAAAGAAAAACTTATGATGACCTGATAAATAAGTTCGTAAGTTTTCACAGACAGATCGACACATAGGCTCTACCTAGGTAAGTGTGTTTACACTATGAGTACATAAGCATAACAAAAGCTTGGCCAAAATATTACACAAACCTAATTACTAATTGGGGTAAATCAACTTCTGCTATTCTTATCTCTAAAAGGGAATACATCATTTTTTCAAAGAAGATTGTCAGAGGAAGCCTCAGTAGCTGTTATAACAGTCAAATGGTGGGCAATATTTTCAGTTGATTAAGCAGTCATAAATTTGGAGCCATCTGATAAATGTCTGAGGATTAGTTTCTACATAAATTCTGGCACATAAAGCAAGAATCGAGACTGCTTTTATGTGACTACCCAAGCATTAGCTGGGAACAGGTCATTGCTTAAATTGGACTTGTAATAGTCAAGACAAAATCATCAACACAGAAATCAGAAAATCTAAAGCTCCTTCTTCTTACTGAACATAATTCTGTTCAGTTTCACTGCTAGATAATTTATTTCAGCTCTTACAGAGATATGAAATTATGGAGAACATCTACACTGGAAATCCTTACTGAATTAGTGGGAATAAACATAAAAAGCTGAGCTAAAGCACCAACCAAAACTCCAGTTCTAATAAATCCTAGAATAAATGTCCCATGTAACACAAATATGGATGTGCAGTCTGACTTGCAGATGGGACTCTCTTTGGACTTCAAAATTTGCAGGCATTTTCCTCTTTGCACTGCAATATTACAGTACATAATTTGCACAAAATTACTGCAGGTGCAAAATGAGGGACCAAGCACAGCAGAAGAAATAAAAGAGTGCTCTGTGACAGTAAATTTAAATTCCACATGTAAGTGCACTGAGTAGCTTAAATGGAAGGCTCCATGTACCCCAGAGGTTAGAGTGTACTTTCAAATAGTGGTTGTGGGGTGATGCCAGAAAAAAATTTTCTGTCTCTCAAAAGCGATAAACTTTGCGGGAGATATTTTTCCAGTTTTGTTTGCTGGCTAATGAAAATGAGGCAATGCACGAATGTACTTATCAGGAACGGATACATTCTGAATTCATGTTTCTGAGAAAGAACCCAGTGCAGGTTGGATTTTAATAGAACAGAGCTGCATAGAACAATGCAAACTTTTTCACGTGACTCTCAGAGATGGCCCTGTGCAGAGCCAGGAGTTGGACTCAATGACCCCTGTGGATCCCTTCCAACTCGGCATATTCTGTGATTCTGTGATATACGGTTCAACAACAAACAGGGTAATTAGCACTTCAATTTCAAAGAGTACCCTAAATAAATCCACATGTAGAGATCTCCAACTGCAGCGAGGGTCCCAATCCTTGCCTTTTGATGCTTCAGGCATACTGAGTAAAAACAGGCAAGAATCCGTGATCTCCACAAATTCCTACACAGTTACCAAAATTAGTGAAAATTAAAGGCCAAAATAACTGCCTTCTACTCATGCTTTGAAAATAAAAGTTGTAAAACTGAAATGCTGAGATTAAAAAAAGGAGCAGGCTGTCAATTACCTCTACTATTTCCTTAACACAGTATATTTCCAATTCAGTCTTTATCATATGTCCTACAATATGTGAAAGCAGATGCAAAACTTGAAATTAAAAATTATTAAATAATTGGATTATTCCATTAATTGTTCATTAAATGTCTTTTCAGGAACAGCAGATACAACTGTGATACAAAGTTCTGTCCTTTCTCACACACAAATGTTCCATTAAGTACTCTACAACAGAACTAAAACTGCAATTTTAAGATCCTTACATATGTGTGTCATTAGAACAAAACATGGTGGACATGTGGCATAGTTACCATGATTTTTTCTCAAAACATTCTTTTACTTACCATGTCATACAGGTAGCAGACCTGGAATAAAATTATTTAGTGTCAGAGTATTTTTCCTCTTTCAGTGTTTTTGTTAAACATTTTCACTAGACACACACTCTTCGGACATTTCTATCCAAAAAGGTGAAGCTCTAAATCAAGGTGTTAAAAAACAAACAAAAATGATAATCCCGAATAAGAATACTTACTTTATTCATTCTTTCCAGATTTTTCCAAACATGGAGAGTTTTCAGTATAGTTTCTACGTTCTTGGGGTTTCTCTTTAATCATTTCCAGAGTCTCCTGAACATCAAGAAGGGTTTTTGCCCTATTTGTAAATATATGTTTTGTATCTTTGGTACAGAAGAGATACTTAGGATACTGACCTCTGACATGCTAAGCATTTATGTTAGCTTGAGGGGTTTGGTGGTGGGTTTTTTTGTTTAATAGTTAAAAACTTTACAATCCCTGGAGATAAAACTGATTTATAGTATTTCATTGAATAAACAGGACATTACCTAGCTATTACATTCTTCCCTACCTTGCTTTTTTTTTTATAAGTTTTCACCAAAACAGTTGACATTAACTTTATGTGTGACTTAGAATCATTAATATGTATTCTAAGTGGCCTTTATGCAGAAGGAAAGTAATTCCACCTACAAACAGAGGATCAGTGTCTGACTAATATGTGCATTTCCCTTCAAAAGGAGAAATGTCTTCAAAGGAGGTAAACAACTTGAACCCAGAAAGAGTACCCCCCACTTTAGTTGTCTTCAGTATGTTTAAAAGCCTTACAGTTTTTGACTTCATTATAAACACTTCTACAACTGAAGCAGTGTTAACACTAAGTAGTATTACTCCTTTCTCACAAACATTTTAAGAGGCACAGCATAAGGCATTCTCTTAGACTGTCCTAGAATTTGAAGAAAGAACAGAATAAGCAATGCTTTGACATTTAATCTGATAAATTCCTCACCACACTCAAACCACTAGTTATCCTTGTTGCCACCATTTACCCTTCTGATTTATGATGGATGCAAGAGACAGGAAACAAGGACAGGATTTAGCTTTTCATATCAATGTCCCTACAACTCACTACACACAGAGATTAAAACCCATAGCATGTTCTCATTTTAACTTCTTGAAACACTGTTTTATCTGTGCAGTTTCTAATACAGTTATGTTTGAGCTCAGATTCAGTTATCACAACTTAACTAGACAATGTGTATCAGCTGAACTGTACTAATACTCCAGAAAGGCAGAAGAGCAAATGCTTTTACCTAAATCTCCTTCTAATCGTTTGAATATGTTGGAACATCCCATAAATATAAGGTAGGCTACCACATGACTGTTGCCAGATGGTAACTCATTAAGACATACTGAAGATACAAAACTTGGATCACTTGTCTGGATTCTTTATCTGAAACAGTATTAATCCATTTCAGCTCATGATATCCTTATGCTACTATGCATATATTTTTGTTAAGTATTCAATCACTAGTATCAAATAGCTACGTAGCTGAATAAAAAATAGAAAAAAGGAAGACCGAAATGCATTACGAAAGCAAACGTTCTGTAATAGAGGTGGTTCTCTAATAGAAATTGCAAAAAGGGAAGAAAAACCAAAACAACTGAAAGGCCAGTTTGAAGAAAAATACTGTGATTACTCGCCTTCTCTACAAACACTTCAGAAATATATAGCTGCTATTAACTCCCCACTAAAGTAAGCCAACTGCAGTAAAGGGCAATGATTCCAGAGTGGCAGTGTTAAAATTAAAGACAATTGCTCACATAACATAAACCAGCACAGTTCCAGCATGTATCAATGGAAGATCACAGTAAGTGCCCAAAAAATATTAATGGATTGCTCATGTATGACATTCGCCCTTTAGAAATATCTCTTTAAAAAAAATAAAAATCAAGAACACAGAATGTGGAAGCATTTAGGCACACAGCAGACATCTGGTAAAACAAGGATAAGTGGTAGGATTAACATTTACATGTAGTTCTATTAGAAAGACAACTCCTCCACTGTTGGAATAATCTCATAAAAGCCCTTTCATTAAATCACTCTTTCATACTAACTGATTCCCTTTCAATGCAATTTAAACTCATTATGTTAAATGAGTACTATTACATTTGCAATAAAATAAACATAAGTACTGTTTTTATGCTCGCCTACCAGGTAAATCACCCTTTAAAAATACTACAGTTCTGTCTGTTGCAGACTGCTTAAACATACAGATTTAGAAGTTGTTAGAGGTTGCTCTTCTTTTAACTGGATGAGTTGCTACCTGAAGCACACACATACAAGTAAAACCTTTCATCTTTTTCCCCCTTACAAGTGCTTATACCTTCTCTCACTGAGGCATTAAAGGATAAATGTGCTGAAAGGCTTAGTGTCACAATCAGTTCTGTATTTTGATGATCAGATTTCAACCGGTGCCTCCACTTTTCCTGTTCGTCTTAATAATTGCCTTTTATACATAAGAATCTTTTATTACAGAAGGGGGCATGAAACTCATCTTACTGCCTTCTGCAACAGGTATATAAAAGGGGACTTAGAAGATTAAATGAAGATACTATCAAAATGTAGCTTTTTGGAACAGATACCTTCTTTCATGAAATGGGCCAGTGCAGTTACCTAACGTAATCCCTCTTCTTTGTGGAGGTTTGGTGTACCTCCTTTCTTATCCAAAGAAAAGAAGATGTTGAAGAAATGCAAGTTTGAGTGAAGGCACACGTAGCTTTCCGGATTTGATCATACAGGTGGTCATTACTGAGTTTACTTCTGCTGCGCAAGTTAAAAGCAACTGTCAGCTGAAATCAAAGGAGTGTTCACGTGGCATAAATACTAAAGGTGGTTTAGGTCCATCTAAGGCCTATCTCAAGACATAAATAGGGATTATTAACCTTCATATCTTTAGAAAAGACATAATTACAGTCCTTTAGCAAAGATGTGTGAAAACAGCTCTGCAACAGTTGGGTCCATTTTTTAAGGTGTTGGAACAGTTTGCTTGGGTTTGCTGCATACACATGTTGTCTATGAACAGCACAAGTCAGCAATAGTCAGCAAACTCTACTGTGCTATGCCTTGTATCACTTTTTAGGTTGACACTGCTGCTAAAGACTTACCCTCTTCCTCATCAATTCAGTTAGTAAACTTTCAGGCTACTACAGTGACAGATCAGGGATAGGGACAGTATTACTCTCCTGTTTCATTTCCAGCAATGGCACCAGAATTTTCTATAAAACATTCAACTGTATAAAACCATCGATGCTTTAGAAACAGCAATTGCACATTAAAGAAAAGGAAGTACTTTAATTTAAAAAAAAAACAAGCCCACAAACACTGGAAATGCAACAAAAATTCAGCTAGAACGAGCAGGGATAGATCTTTTACCATTTTATGGCTGCTGGGTGCCCACTGACTTTGGTGGCTTTACAGCAGGTCAGAGAACATACTTGCACATCTCAAAGGATCAGTGCAGCCAGAATAATTGTACATCTTTGTTTACAGGCTTAGCAGTGAGGCCAATGACTGAGAACGTGTATCCATGCTTAATTAGACGCTGCTATTGTTGGTCTATGTTTGGCCCAGCCACCTGTAGTTTGTACTTTTCCTGCCAAGATATGGGAAAACAAGGCCTGATAAATGGAAACTTCATCATTGAAGGCAGTACTTTGTAGAAACTAAAATTAATTGGTATCTCACTATTGGCTGATGGCCTTTCAAGGGCATTTGAAGGAGAAAGTGAAGGGGAGGAGGATGAAGTAAGCCCCCAGACTCATTAAGGGAAGACCCTCCAAGGTGCACTCCGCAAGAGCGGGGCAATTCCAATGTCCACACGTGTGTGCAGAAGGGGCACCACTGACATAACGGGGGAGGGACCGAGGGCCTCTGGCTGGGCAGTGCTGGCCACACCTGTCCAGGTAAACGTCACTGGCAAATTGGATAAAAAAGCAGGTGGCTCGTGCTCGGGGGGCTCAGGCTACACATGAAGGACCACGTTGCCTTTTGTGGGGACGCCCGCTGTGTGTGAGCCAGACCCTCCGAGGATGCAGCTGTTGTAGAGAATCCTTAGTATTCGGAGTTGGTAAGATAACCTCGTAAGTTACACCTGGGTGTTTGTGGGGTTTTACTGGGGGCTTATATTCCCTTCTCTTTTCTGTCTACCGTTTTCTTGTTTTGTTGGCCACCTCTTTGTAATAAATATTGGTTTTTTGAGCTTTCAACGGTGTTTTGGTTTCAATTTCAGTAAGAAATGACACAAAATGCAGCTGATCATGCGTGTTAGATTGGCTAAGGACCAAACACAAAAACACTTCCACTTCTTCAGGCAAGATTATAGAAGGTGAACTAGCACTGTACCAGCCTCAGCTTTATTATCTTGGGAAGTTACATTAGAAACAATTTTATGGCTGTGGTATAAAACTCCTGCTGTCTCTGCAGCACAGAATATAAGTCCTTACATATGAACGTTGCTTGCACAAACCAACCAATGTATGTAAGCAAATAAAGAAAAAAGAGACTTTATTATTAAGGAAATCACTACCGTAACAAAATCACAGCAGTCAACAATATAATTGTCCTTTTTTCTTAACAGAATCCTGTGAAACTGAATTTGCTGTGGTTTGTAACACGACAGGTAATGACACTGGAGTTCCAGTATCATGTAATTTTTTTTTTAATACAGCAAGTAAAAAATTTGGTCTTAAAGTTACCTCAAGGAACCAGAAAGATCAGGCAGACACATTCAATTTTTATATAAACATGTACTGTTAGACAAACAGTATCAGATATGCATTGTTTCCAATTCAGTAAGAGCAGATACCAGCTCAGGTGAGCTGATAGTTGGGATCCACTCATAGGCCAATACGTGAGGCAAGTATCTAGGCTCAAATCAGACAGAAGATTAGAATATCGGAGAACAGAAAAAACAGGAATTTAAAGAAATGTCATAATAGATATTACAAGTGATTTTCTTGACAAATGTCTTGACTGCCATATTGTTCAGATCTGTGACTTCCTGTCTACCTTTTCAATCCTTTACTAGAATACATTTAAGTCTTTTCTGGGGGGGAAAAAAAAAAGCAAATATTTCTTCATTTAACAAAACCTGTCATTTAGCAATAACACTCCAACGAACCTGAAGGCAACTGCAAACATGCTGTTTTATTACTATGCATAAAAGTCAATGTTCTCAAAAACTGCAGCTTACATCACATAAGGCATCTTAAAATATGCCTCTCAAAAGAAGCAATTCTTTAACCATACCAACAAGTGTCTGTAAATATTCATAAGAATAATTTCAATATACCCAGTATCAGAAACAGATTAACCATGTGATGTTCAAGAGTAGAAAAACTATCATTTATATCAATATGTCTCTTCGATCTCTCCAATACCAATTAAACAAATTATGCAATTGCACTTTTTACTGAAAACCTTGCAGGAACAGTCTTGCTCATTGGTATCAACGAGCATCAAAGGTTTAGTGTGTTTTTTGGTTTGTTTTGGTTTCTAAAGCAAGGAAATTAGGGGGCCAATCAAGTCAATAATTTGTTCCATACCAGTCATTTACTTTTTTGGTGCTTATATAAAGCACTAAACTGACTATAATATACTCCTTGGTTTCTTCCAGCCATACCAACTTAACACAGACTTTACCCTCTGAATCTGCATAGTTTGTGACATAGATATCACCCATGTAATCATAAAGGCCAGATGCCTTGGAAGACAGCTCCATGTAGACTGGGGCACTGAAACACCAGAAGGGCTCTCCAATTTCATCCAAGAGAGTAAGATTCATCACGTAACAGTCCTACAAACACAAGCAGAAGAGATTATTTCTCTATGCCACGGCACAGTAAGTGGATCTGTCCCTTTTTTTAGAAGTATCAAGGGTTCAGACAGCAATTTTTTGCAAGAAAGCTATATAATTGACAGTGTTCCACTGTTTACTGCAAAGCAACAAATACTTATTTAGAGGTTTCCTACAGAAATCAAGATTGCAACGTACAGACATCAAAAGCTGTGCTACAGAAGGTGGCACTGCCAACCCAAATCAGACACTATTTCTAGAACAGTTTTAAGCCCTTAATATACGTGTTTCTCAATTATTAGTAACCTTACCATGCAAACCAATGACAGTCCTTTCAATACGAGAAGGCAACTTAAGTTTAAAATCAAGTGTGGAACATGTGTGACTGCAACAATGTTTGCAGAGATACTCAGAGACCACCCCAAGAAAGTGTACAGACACTATTACCCTTAACATGTCAGCTGTAAAAGGAAGCTTTACAGCACTTTTTGCATGGCTCCAAGCTTCAGTTCCCAAAAGGGTAACACTAATATCTTTCTACACTCCATATAATTCCTCCGTTTAAAAATTCTTGAAAATGTTTCTTTAAAACATTACACAATTACATAATTTTATGATGCTAATGTCAGGAAGCCAATTCTTCAGCATTTGCAAACTGATAGTTTCACATGTCCCTTAAAAGCACAGGAATTGTGTGTCATTGTTAGTATCAGCTGTTACTTATTCTCATGACTTCTAAATCACTAAATGAATCAAATTATCTTAATTATGTAGTTTATATGCATTACATCCAGGAGTAATGCTCCAAAAGTATAAACAAACCAAGATCATATATTCCATGCCAAGAAAATAATAATTTGGAATGCTTTATTCCTCTGTACTACATAGTTGTGTTTCTGTTGTTTTAACACTGCTTTCACAATTATTTTACTTCAATCAAACAACAGAGAGCAGATGGCACAAATACGAGGCAATATGATATATACAATTTTCCTAAGCATTTTACTGTAGACTATGCTGAAAATACAAAATTCAAATCAAACCTAATGATGATGTAATAAACTTACATGAGCTATAAAAATCAGTTGAAACAAGAAAGAATTACTATTTTCCGGTCTGACAACTTGCATAGATAAAAGGCCAATTACGAAAAGTAAAGCAGGGTGGTGTTGAGTGTTGGGATGTTTGGGTTCTTCCCATGTATTTCTGTCCTGGTTCCAGCCACAACAGGGTCAATTTTTGCAGTAGCCAGGAGGGGGCACGGCTAGGACCGGGAGGTTATTCTATACCACCTCACACCATTTCCAAGGAGGGGGGAAGGGCACACTTCCAGGTGAGGGCAGCTTGGCAGGGTTGGATCCGGTTCCATGGTGAACATTTCCATGGTAATCACTTGCCTCTCTCTTGTACACTATTGTTATTAATACTGTTGCTGTTACTATTCATTTTCTTATCTACTTGCTGTTTCCAGTAAATTGTTCTTATCTCAACTCATAATGTTTGGCTTTTGTGACTCCAGTTCTCCCCTCCAGTCGATGCAGGGGAGAGGAAGGAGGACAGGGAGGGATGAGTGGGGTGTGGTTTAGAGTGTTTGCAGTGGGAACACCAAATTTGGGAATACCATTCCTAAACCACGACAATTTCCAACTATCTCTACTTCAGTAATTAATTTTCTACAAAAAATACACAGAATTGCAAAAAAAAAAAAAAAAGCCTTTGCAGTTTTTTTAGAGTACAGAGTAAAATTCAAATCAATTCAGAGTAGTGGTACGTCCTGCTTCCGTGGCTCTTGTTACTTGGCCTCCACATGTTTTAAGAATTTTAGAGATTTATGCTAAAAACCACTCTGAATTCTACCCACAGCTTTATGTTGACGTGTTCGATCTCTCACCACAAAATGAGGGGTTTAAAAAAATATATTGTATCCTTTATTTTTTCCTAGAAACAAATATTCAGTATAACTTAACGCTATAAGCACACAGGACAGAGATATAACTAAAAATCTAAACACTACAGCCATAGCTCTCTGTTTCTTCTGACAGTTAACTTCCCAAATTCTTTTGTGCTACTCATGAAAAAAAAAAAAAAAATTCTGCCAAGCAGCTGTTAATCCCATAGAACGGTTTGGGTTGGAAGACATCTTTAAGGAAGGATCACCTAGTTCCACCTCTGCTGCTATGGGCAGGGACACCTCTCACTAGACCAGGTAGCTCCCAGACCCATCCAGCATGGCCTTGAACTCTTACAGGGATGGGGCATCCACAGCTTCTCTGATCCTGTGCCTCACCACCCTCAGTGTAAAAAAATCAAAAAAATCTTTCTGATGTCCAATGTAAATCTATGCTCTTTCAATTTAAAAACATTGTCCCCTGTTCTGTTACTACAGGCCTTGGTAAAAAGTCTCCCTCAACTATGTTATCAAACAATATTCCATTGCACATTTATGCAGGATTAGCAGAAACAACAGCTTTATTAATTTTTAGATTTTATTCAAAACAAGTGTCAAAATCAAAACCAAGTGTTGAACTAGATAATTTTTCAGTAGTGTTTACATTAAATTTATCAGAATTTTTGTAATTTCTGAAATATTCACGCAGCACTTAAAAAAGTGCCTTCACCACTACTGCAAAATCTAGACAACTACTCTCAAACTTTCTTTGAAATAATGCTCTTAGGATTTTTATCCAATAGAATGAATGAGCATTCCTCTAAAATACATGGAGTTAAACCAGCTGATCGATGCACATGACTCGAGCTGGGTGCTGACTGTGTGAATGTGGAGTCAAGGTTTCTGCATGTGTCCACCGGCATTTTAACATTCTCCAGCATTTCTTAACTTCCACTGCATATACATACTAGCACAGAACTGCACAGTGTTTCCCCAGGGATTCAAGGCTTATCGGTTGCAAAAAAACTCCAACAAACAAAAATCACCAAACCAACCAAACAAACCCACAAAAACTACATCTGCACTACAGGTTTTTTTGTCCAGCATTTCCAAGCAGGCCTGGTCAGTCACAGCACCTTGCTGAGTGGAAAGCACTGCAGTTATCACATAGGCTCAAGAGTTCTTACCATGCCATCCAAGAGAGAAAGGATAAAACTTTTTTTTCCAAATTCACACCTTTTTTGCAATATCTGAATGGAGGTCTTTTTCTAGTTAAAGACACCTTCTACAAACAAAAACAGTGTTTTAAAAATTAGCATATTTAGGATGCACAAACTTAATTCTGTTTTGAGATAAGTGTTTCCAGAAACAAAAAATATTTCTGACCTTTACATTGCCTTTAAACACATCTGTTTCCCAGGATAAGCCAAGTGTCCCAATAAGAGGCAAGTGCTTCCTATTATCCTTTAAGCTTACAACTGTGAGCCTCAAGTATCCATTTGCAATGTCACCTGAAAATACAAACAATATATAACATTATACCAGTACAAATCAAGTACACTGTAAATGTTCTCTTATTTTCTCTCCATGTTTTTATTTTCTTCCCACTCAGCAATAAGGAACCCTGACATATTTCAACAGCTAGATAACAAACACATTATAGAGAAATTAGGTTGCAGTTCAGGGCTTTGATTCTGTGATCCACAGTAGAAGCAGAAGCTAAATGGTCTTTTTGTATTTTTTAGTATAAAAATATGAATGGTACTTAAAGAACTTACACAAGGATGCAATATTTCATTTTCATGTCACTCCATCACTGCCCACTCCCCAAAAGTCAAGTTCAACACATAACACATAAAACCAATTATGAAATACCTTCCCTGCCCTTTTTTGAAAAATATTTAAATCTCTAAGCTCTGACTGGTAACTCAAATAACACAATGCAACAGGGTATAAGGATAACTATCAATCCTCCTTGGAAAGGATATTGCATCATTTAAATTGACATGTAGTATGCTTTGATTTGAATCAAGTTTTTAAATTATGAATTTGTTCATTTTTTAAATAGCTTTCCAAAAGCTCATTTTCTTTTTTTTTTTTGACAGAATTATTATGATTAATGATTTTTTTTACTACTACATATAACCATATTTCTTTGGTATCTCTTCCTATCTTTCCAAAGAGATTAGCTGTTTTTAATTGTTCTTCTTCCCTTGTTATCGGAAAAGGAAAGTTAACCAGGGAGTCCAATGGTCTAACTATAACTTGGAGTACATCATAATGAACAGGATCTCTGACTACAAAAAAAGTAAAAATAAAAGCATTTGACACAAGCAGATTTCTTAGTAGGACATCCCTTAAACAAGAGAGACTCTCTTAAAAGAGCAAACAAAAGCAGTAGAAACCTCAATATAAAAAAAGGAAATAAGTATCTAGCACTTGCAGGAGACAGACAGGAAGGGAGAGAAGGAATTCCCAGGAATATACTGCTTGTTCAGGATCCAGCAGCAGACCCTGGATGTTAAGATAATAATTGAAAGGGCTTGTAGAGGTAAGATACAAGTGACAAAGTGAAAAAAGAGAAACGTTTTGCCTGTGATTCTCCTTCAATCAAGCCCAAGTAGCAGCACAAGGCTGCGGACAGAAAAAGCAACATCACAAGGGCTGGCTTGGAGTTAAACAGCTGTAGCCTGTGTGTAGTGGCAGCAAAACCTTTGCTTGGTGGCTGCTTTAAGGAGATAGTTGGAGACAGTGACAGAGAAAGAAAGCCCACCGTTTACCTGAGAAGCCAGAAACTCGTCTGCATTGGTACTGTGGGGCCAAGCAACTCCCAAGAGATGCCTGGCCATAACCCAATGCTGGAAAGGCATCACTCACAAGTGGGCAGTCCAAAGAATACTTACTCTGGGGAGAAAGCAGCCCAGCATGACAGAGGAGAGAAGCTGCAGGTTTTCAGGTATAGACGCTATCAGGAATAGGAGTGTGAATACAATTAAACCAATATGACTTTGTCCAAGAGATATTTTGTATGGTTGAAGGAATATGCAATGCTCCAGACAATGACACCCACTGCCCTTGCAGTGAAGTCCCCAAGAACTTAGTGAGGAAAACGTAAGCAGAATTCATTTCCAGGATCTAGCTCAAAGTGCAAAAACGATATTAAGTTGATACCTGCCCAAATGATTCAGTTCCAAATCTCAATAAATCAAATCCAATGACATGATTTCATTCAAGGTAAAAATATTTTAGATAAAGTTTACTGAGTGAACACTAAAAGTTCACATTTAAAATTGAGCTTTTATACAAGAGACTTGAAAACATCAGTCAACAAGCATTTTTTTTCGAAGTTAACTGCAATTCTGATTTGAATGGAAACAGCTATTTCTCTTACCCATTCAAAACAAATTAAAATTTGAATGGAATAAAAACAGGTTGTAATAAGTATACTGCTAATAAATTCATGAAGCCCAGGATATCACTACTATAGCATGGCATTAATACAGCATTGCTAGATGGGTCACAAGGCTGAGGTTATAAACCCCCTACTGCAGTTACTTCTTAATTTTAGCCAGAATAGAAAAAGGCAACAGATCAGGAACCTGAAGGCTAATTATTCATGGGTTAGTTAATCCAATCTTCATATAATTTTTCTTTTTAATATAAAAGTTCTATTGTAGTCCTCATAAAGAGAAAAAAGGAAAAGTCTATCTAGAAAAGAGCAAGAAGCTGAAGGCTAAGTACTAAAATCTCCCCTTCCTCACCCCAGATAGATGAGAAAAGGAAATTAAGGGGCAGAACAAGCAATGTTAAACATATCAAGAGAAACACAGAAGAAGCAAGCTGGACAGGGCTTTCTTCAGCCTGATCTATACTTTGTTTCATTGCCCCCTTGTAATATCTACAGTCCAGGGTTTATGCAAGACATATATAGCAGCAAAGCAGCAGAATAAGTTATAGGGAACAAATATTTTCAGTTAAAGGTAATGCCAATAAAAAGAACATATACCATGTAGACAAACCTCCAGGGAAAGAATAAAATAGCCCAATAGTTCCAAGGCATTTATTTTAGCTAAAAGCCAAGGAAGTTTGTTCTGCTAACCAAGCCTTCAGTGCAAGTTGTAATTTGACTGGCATTTTCAGAGGAAAGACTGTGCTTAACACTACTTCTGGTGCCAACAACCAGCCTTACTACACTGCAATGGTCATTTAAACTTGCAAATCAATCTTCAAGGTCAAGCGAAATGTGATATGCAATACACAATATGAAATTCTACAAACATATCTTCACAGCTCTCTAAACAAACAAAAATCACCTCTACTAGTTTGCAAGCACAACACATCAATTTACATCAAAAAGAAATAACACTGAAAAGCCAAAGCTTACACTACCATGTGGCTACAAAGCTATGCTTAAAGGTTGAAAACCTAGAGAAATATATTTCAAGAACGTATGGCCCATCATATGAAAGGCCTGTCATAGCTTTCTGAAAATAAGTTAAGTTTTCTACGTATTTTCAATTCAATTTTAAATTATTTAGCACATTCACTATACAGTATCTGTTAAAAAAAACATATTACCCATGCTGTTTACATGAAAGGGAGCAGAAAATAAAATGCTTAAACCTAACCAGAACAGAGTGACAAAACAGCTAGTTACTGCAGTGCAAGTATTAACAACAGAAAAAAAAAATAGGAAGCAATATATACTCCATCTGCTTGCTTTAATGAAGTGTGATACAACTTTTTAAATTTAATAGTAAGAATTCTGAAAAAAATAACTGAAAATAGAGCAGAAAAATGAAGGAAAACATCAATAAGCACTAACAAAAAGCAGACAAAAATAAAACTAAACTCAAATAAATCAGTTATTTTGCAGAATACAAATGGGTATTCTCTGGTAACCTAGGAAAGTACAGATTCCTAATGGAAACCAATAAAAAGGAAAACACCAGTATAATAGCTGACAACTGTGTCTCATGCTGTGGAAACTGCCATTGGCATGTCACATCCAAAATTTAAAATAAATCTGGACTGCGTAGAGAATTTTAAGAAATAGCAAGACTTCTCAGTATGTCTGAGACCTCCATGCTTCAGAGTCTTCCCAGAGAATGGGACAAAGGGTATTAATAGAATGGAGCCTACAAAGCAAGCACAAGTCCTCAAATACAACCAGCTTGGACTAACCTACACTGTCAGCCACATTCAGAAACACCATGTTTATCAAAAAGAGCAAAATGAACAACAAACCACAATGAAAATATGTGAAAGTAGACAGCCCTAAGCTGCCTCGCTACATTTTTGTAGAAAGTCAAGCATTTTCCAAAAGTAATTATTGTGCAAGCATGGGGAAGGGACTAGATGACAAAGGAGCTTTTTGTCTGCAGAACCATTGCTTCAGATGTTTGATGTCCTATGAGACCAGAATCTAGTGGCTGTCACACTACTGAAGGTCACAAAACCAAAACAGCTCAGAAAACACTAGTGATCGTAAAACAGGTTCTGTAACATGCAAAGTGAGATGGCATCACAACTGTAGCTCAGACATTTGCTACAATTTGCATAAACATCAGCATAATCTTTTAAGGAAGTAGATTCTAAGCAGCAAAAAAGTGAAGTGTGCCACAATACTGCTTCTTTTTGTGCAACTGTATTGCTAGGAGTACAAAATTTTAATTTTAGAAAACAAAACATGATATTGGCCTCAAAAATCAAAACCAGAAACCAAACATAAACCCAACACGCCAACCATATGGCCAATTTAGAAAAGAATTTTCTTCTGAGGGTAGAAAGAGGACTCCTGTATTGCACAACACTTCAGGTGAGATTTCTTGCTACATGGATAGACCTTCAGTGAAGCTTTAGCCTCAGAAGTTTTCCTTTATTTCAGGCTTGAAGCTTTTCTGGAATTTGAAAACATTCATATTTCAGATTCAAGGACTACAACACTCCACACTGTGCACAAGGTTGAAGTCTAAATGACAGTTGTTGGAGTGACCAAACACAAACGGAAAAAAAAACCAAAAACGAATCACAGGAAGTCTGTTGTAACCCTGTAAATGCACTGGAGCCTGGCAACATCGCCCTCTACTGTCTGCAAAACTAGGATTTTCTGAAATCCACAGGAGGCTCAGTAGTGCCGTTATCACAAAAGATACTGGGGAGCACTAATTAACTTACAGTATTTAACTTTAATTGCTCCATTTTAATATTTTAATCTGTATCTGCTGAAAGAAAGACAGCTGTATAGCTAGCTGTAGGAAGGGTTGTGCTGAAGTTTAGTCAAAGGAGAGATCACCCATATATGTGCAAAACCATAGTACAATTTTGAAGTTGGGCTGTACAAAAACAACACAGATGGTCAATCGTGTCTCATGAAAGGAAATGCTGAGAACCAAAAGAAGCAGCAAAGTTAAAAACAATCACAGGAATTGTTTACTAGACAATGAAAGGATGTCAGAGGAATCTGAACAACTTTAAACTGACTGAGATAAAAACTATAAATGCTAAAGGTTCACAGTACCTTCTACAAACATATTTAAATATTTAATCTGTCAAGGCACCTAAAGTACACTCGAGCAGAATTCTACAGAAATAGGCCTCCAAAATGTATGAGGACAAAGTATCTCTCCTTTAGAGTATCTGAACAAAAGAAACATCAACCTGCTCCAAAAGCTGTGCTACTGCATTATTTATGCAGCACTGAACCAAATGAAAACACTCTGACAATCTGCAGAACTTGTGTCTCAGGCCTGACACCACGTCAGTGTAACAGCAGGCAGAGTTCACACAGAGCAGGCTTACTCATGATGCCACACAACGCCCCTTGCAGACACAAAGAACTCAACACAACGAACGGAAAGACAGCTTGCTCTTAAAAATCCATTTCAGTTTCCGCCCTTAAAGCAGAGACACTGGATACAAGAAGGAAAGACATAACAGGGATTATGTGAAAACCAGACATTATTGTTCTGTCAACTATACCTTTCCTGCAGAAGAGGTTCCTGAATGTTCCACGCAGGTAGGTGCAGCTTCTACCATGCATTTCCAGATGCAGATTGTAGTCATGCAGTCCATATTCTGGGTCAATATCATCCAATACAGGTTTATTAGGCGGAGGGGAATATTGACTTTTAAAAATAATAATAATATGATTAAGCAAGGGGAAATTACAATACATAGCCCTACACTTAGACTATCCTCTTCAGAGAGTTTTGAAATCAAACATCTCTAGTTCATCACACTTCTTTTAAGCTACATTCTACAGTGTCTAAGACTTCTAATCAGCTGTTCAGCAAAGGCAGAAAACAATGGCAGTCAGCTTTAAAAGGTGCATCTGTTAAACTCCAAAATATGGACTTGCCTCCAAAAAAGAAAAAAAGCATCAGCTTAAGTACAAATCTAAAAGCCCACTAACTAGAGAGTTCTCTGAAATAGCAATTACTGGAATAATTTTGTCTGTGCGTAACCAAAACTAAAACTACTGTACACAAATGACCTAAAGAGACCAAATGCCAGAGGCAACTAAACGGCTTCTACTTAGGATCCTATTTGGTACTGTGGGAGATGGTGTCAAATCTTACCTTCTGTGCTAAGAAGAGCCACACTAAGTTATAGGGGGGCAGATAAGACTACCAATAGATACAACAGTACCTGAACAGAAAACTGAGGGACAAAATAAATTCCCCAAATATTGTTGTAAAGCTAACAAACTCCATCCTTTTAAACAGTTTACAGTGTATAAACAGGTATTGTATTATATTATACGCTGCAATACACACATATACACAAATACCTCATAAGAAATCCAGCTAATTTCCCAAGAGGACTGAAAGAGAAATGCAGGCACTTAACCAGTTATCAGATTTTTTTCTCCCCTCTTACACAGCTAAAGATTACTTTCCTACTTCCTAAAATGTCTCTCTCTTTTCTATGTTTTTCAGATTGGAAGAGGGAATAGAAAGACTGCTTGTGAAAAGGGAAGTATCGGCAGTGCATTTCTAACCTTCTCAATACAGCAAGTACTATCACACTCGTAAAACTAAATTATCTCCTTAGTAGCATAACAATTGCAACATTTCAATATGAAAATGCTTCTACAGTCTTGTATATAGTTACTGTAACTTGTTTATATTAAACAAGAATAGTTAAATACTGCCTAAGTAAAAACCTCTTACCAGCAGCCAATTTTAACTGTAAAACTCAAAGCTTTATTCAAAAGGTTATCTTTATTACCCACAAAGGAGAGACCAAACTTACACAGTAGCAGAACCCAGAATGCTTCTCTCAAGAAGTTGATGATAATGAAGACTCACCATAACAAAAGCAATTTCATTTTTCTCCTGAAAAGTTAATTAAAGTAGATGTATTTTCATCTGGAAATGCTTTTCTTCTGCAAAGTCTTTCTGAGCATTAAAATTCATAGATAAATGCTGCTGCTTATTACTCTGCCCTTTGCTGTAATAATGTTAATAACAGCTTGCTTTAACACTTGGACTCCTACAACTGCTAATGTCTTTTCAGAAGAGCACAGAATATATGTAAAAGGTTACAGCACTTCTATATTGTGGGGGGAAGAGAGGGTAACCAGCTATATTAGGGCAAAAGGTATCAGAGAAATCCATGAATTGTACTCCTCTAGCCTCTACTTATCACTTTAAAATGGATACCTAAACAGAATCAAACAGGACTTCCTCACAGCTACTGAATACCTAAGCATCAAGTTTATTTTCATACGTAAGAAAATATTTGCAAAGAGGGCTAACATCACTGAGGAATACAGAACTATTCAACAGAATTGGTAAATTTCAAAGTAAAACCTCAGGTGTCTTCACCAGATTACATACTCCTGGGAAAACATTAAGACATAACTCTCTATTGGCCTAACATAGCTCAAAGAAAACATCAGAGCTCAATGTGAGAACTAAATACAGACAAAGGTATCCATTTACTCTGAGAATACAGAATGCTAGGACTTCAGCTCTTTTTTTTCAAATGCATTTTTAAGTCCTACATTTGCAAACACGTAAGTCAAAAGTAAAACTATTCACAGCCAGCAGTCTATTACTGTCCTGAAATGTGGGCAACTATTATTTTTATCTCTGAGTTACCAGAAAATGACATCTTCTGTTTGAACTTTTGGGTTCTTAACTACTCCTGTACTTTCGCAGTGCAAAATTACAGCTCTAAAAGCTATAACAACAGAGATTTATCAATCACAGAGCCTCTCACTCTTTCTCCATCCAAATATCAGAAGGCCCACATAACCTGTCCTAGGTTGTCAAAACTACCAGCATCAACAGTTTCTGCAGTGCAGCTGAGCTATGCGTAAAACGCCAAGACGTGTGGCATCTGCCATTCCTACACTCATCTACAGTTAACTGCCTACACAGAGAATAAGAACTGCTGTTCAGAAAAACTCCTAGAGTGAGGCACTTGATGCTTAACAACTGTGTGGAACTTGGTTATGACTAAACCATTTCCAGGTGCTGACAGAGTTGTCTTTCCAAGCATGGGAGGCAGCACTGCACTAGCAAGACTATAGGGCCAACAACACAGAAACAACAACCTAGTGAAGTTCTGAAGACACAAAAGAAATTGTTGTTCATTTATCAGAGCTCTTCATAGATCAACACAACCTGAAATAGGCTTAAGCAGGTCAGCAAGTCTCAAGTTTTCTAGGAAATGGACTTTCGCTCTTATCTTTAAGTAAATGAAATATTCCTTCTGTGGTATTAAATGCCTCTGGTGATTCTGCACATTTGAGGTAGCACATTTCCAGCTGGAAATTAGACACAGCTTTGAGCAACTGCTCACAGGCTCCCTGAGAGAAGTTCCTTGCCAGTGCCAAGTAAGATAAGTCTACATCAGTGACATGGCTGAGGGAGGAAGGAAGGGCTGCCACCTCTGAAATCAGACTAAGAGCAGAACCCCTGAGATAGGTTTCCACAGCACCTAGCCCGATGTAACTTCAGGCAGTCACCAAGGTCCCAGCCTATTCTCTGCAGAGATACAGACTCCTTTCGTGTTCAAGTCTACTTCAGATGTTCTGCGCTGCTTCCTAAAGACATTCATCTCTGCACACAGCCTACAGAGACTAACTGCTTAACTTAGACCCTTAATAGCAAGAATTTAATACCCCCAAAAGGGCATGATTTATAGCATTCCTACTGCTGGCACAGGATGCAGCTACCTGGTGATGTAGATTAAAGCTAAGTTGCCTTGTGGGGACTCATCACTTTGAGTGATGTGGACAGCGCATGGCATGAATCAGGGGAAGAAGCACATCTCTCCTCAAACCATTCTATTTAAAATGACTCCAGGATATCAAACTTTGGCATGTGAAGACTGCAAAATAAATAAAACTGAACACAGTCTCTAATAGAGTGAGATCCATAACTGATCTTTTAATTAGAGGTGGATTTTTTTAAAAAGTGCAGATACTCCTGTGACAGCTCTTTAGAATACAATAAATCATCAACTAGCTGTCCCTATCTGCATTTTGTTGTTACTAGGTTAGACAAGATCTTCCGAAATGCAAAGGAAATAAAATAAAAAAAAATTAAAATAAAACTAGAAATCTCCCCAAATCCAAAACCACAAGGCAAAAATATATGTTCCTTCAAGTCATGATAAAATACTGAAACAAAATGTAATGTTATCTTACCTTCCAAATTCCTACTAAGAGTCCTGGATTCAGACTGAAGAGCTGAACAAGCCGATCAGCACCAACTGGTACACTGCTTTCAGTCAGGTTAGCAAGATGGTATTCAGCAATTAAGGAACGTCTTCGAGGTCTTTGAACAGAACATAAATGTAGCAAAAAGTCTATGTCTCCTTATTTATGTTAAAGTTCAACCTAATTTCATTTTTAACTCTGCAATCTGACCTACAGCATGCAATGGAAATGGTTTCAGCATGCACAGTCATAAACGGTATGTTTGAACAATTACAGTGCAGTAGCAAGATCTCAACCCCTAACAAGAAAAGAAACAAAAACACCGTTAGATGTTCTAATATACTCTTAAAAATGAAGAAAAACTTACGTGCTTGCCCAGTGCTTCAAAATACCCACAGAAACACTTTTTAATTTGTTTATAATACTATGATGGTACTAAATCAAATCACTGAAGTTTTGTCAGTATGAAGCAAGCTACTTATGCAAATTCTACCTCCACAGAACCAAAATTCGAAGGAAAGGATCAAACTGTACATGTAAAAAATTATAAGCTTCTGTTAGAGTAAGATTTTCTTTTAAGCAATTTTTTCTACATTTTTCTGTAATTAAATATATTTTATATATCTTTTTATGTCTTCATTTCATATAAAATCTATAACACCCTTAACTAAAGTTCAGATTTCACAGACATTGTTATTAGCTAATGATGCACTAAAAAAAAATGACCAAAAGCAGAGTCTGCGTTACCGACTCAAAATGGAGAAAAAAAGTCTAAAACCCTTTGCAGACTTGGGCTCTTACTATATTCAAAACAGTTCCTAGATTTACCAATAGAATCACTGTAGTATCAACTACCACACACTGCTGGGAAGACAGCAACCAACAGCAACTTCATCACATTACCTTGAACTGTAATATCTGGGGCAGTGACAGGACAGCACAGAATCACAGACAGAATGTTAAGGTGTTGAAATGGTCTTTAAAGATCATCTAGTCCCAAGTGCCCTGCGGTGGGCAAGGACACCTCCAACTAGACCAGGTCACTCAAGGCCTTATTCAGCCTGGCTTTGAATACTACCAGGGTTGGGGCATCCACAACCTCCCTTGGCAACCTCTTCCAGTGTCTTACCATCCTCATAGTAAAGAATTTCTTCCCAACACAACATCAGCACTTTCCATCTTTAAGTCAATTAGGCTTGTATCAATACAGGAATATTCCCAAAGTCCCTGCACTAGCTTCTTACAGTCTTTAACACTGACATCCTGATATTGATGAAACCATTATCTGCATGTATATTCACAAGCTCTAAAACTTATTCTGTGAAATAAATACACCAATTGCCTGCAAGTTTTCTTTTACTATTTTCTACATATGAATCATCATATTGGTAAATCAACTATATTTCCCACGGTTACACACCAAGTTCCCTAAATTGACATACCTATCAGGCAGAAAATAAATGTTAACAACACAGATTACCTGACTGTAGCCATTAAATACTGATGAACTGTTCCAAGCTAGACACCTCACATTCAGTTCTCCTAGATTTACATGTTTCTTTCACACCCATTTGTATCTATGCCACAGATTCAGCTTTCCAAGGCAGGACCTATCAGTCTGTATATCACATGCCAGTAGCTACATTAACCTATGAATTAATGTCATAGCTTGTTGGATTATACTATTTGTTGTTAAAAAGCTCTACTCATGAAGACAAGAACACAGGCTTCAGAGAGGCTTTCTAACAAAGAACTAACTCGTTGAGTCCAACCAAGGTCAGATAACTCCTACAAATACATTATCAATCGGTTACATCAAAAAAACACCTAAAAAATCCTATGTTAAAACTCACCCGTTCTTGTTGGGAGGTCTGCTTTGGTCAAGAAGCAGCGGCGTAACTCCAAATAGTTTTAGGGTTGACACGATGTCTAAGCACGGCCAGTTTGTACTATACCAAAGTATGGTAAGAGATGTGTCCTTAAATGACAGGTTTGCCTTCTCCACTACATGTTCTTTTCCATTCTTGTCCTTTAGAACAATTATCCAACTCAAGCAAGAGACTCTGTTATTTAGGAATTGAGAGGGGAGAGGGAAAAAATTCCCAAAACTTAAACTATGCTTTCAAGAGAATTTTTAAATTTCTACTAGCTGCTACTTATGTTTCTCAGGTTCAGTCATTTATAGGCTATCATCCTATCTATATCTGTAACATGATATGTTATAGCTCTGTTTCCATATTCCCTCCCCAGCATTTCCAAACCCATTAATATTCTGTACACTGTTCTTGAGTAAACCACTTCTGTGACAAGGAATTGCTTACTTCATAGCTTCTTTGTTTTTAAATGGAAGACCTGTATAAGGATCTAGAGGTTTAGTAAGTCGCATTACTCTAGTTTTGACAGCAGCTGTTTGTTTCAAGATGTATTCTTTCTTCCAGTACCCAGGCTTTTTATCATGTAGAGCAGCACAGCCCAAGGGAACAGCTTCTGTTTGTTCAGACTTCATTTTCCAGATTGTCCTTTTTGGCTGCAAACAACTGGAATAGATTTTCATCCAAATTCCACTAAAAATAAAAATAAAGAGGAAAACCACATACGTTTCAAGACTAATCAATTTTTTATACTCACATCTCAGCTACACTTGAGCATAATATTAGCAGAAAAATATGAAGACCCAGATTATCAGCAAACTATATTTGCTCTAAACCTAAGCTTCTAGAAGAGCAGAAACTGGAGCCTCCTAGCTACGAGTCAAGAAAGTACAAGGGCACGGTTGTACATTTTTCCCCATTCTGACCTTCCAAAAGCCCATATAAGGTCAGTTTCCCTGGTGCAAATATGAAGGCTCAGGAACCCAAGGATGCAAGGTGTCAGCATTTCTCATGGGCTTACTAGGTCTAAAAGACCACGGAATCTCTGAACACATTTCTTGTTCTAGACTATACATACCAAATGAAATGCACTTAAAACTTTCTGCTCTACCATAGGGGGGAAAAAAGGAAAAGTTATTCAGTTAATTCTTATGATGCTTCAATCAGGCTGATAAACATCTCAACTACATACACAGAAGAAGTTTGACTTGTGCTCTATAAAGTACACTAATTGGATATTGAGAACTTCCCACTGTTACACATCTCTCAGTAGCACACCAGAGTGTGTGGTTTTTAAAAAGCCTTCCTTCCCCTTATGCTGCTATCTGCTTCACAGATACTCACTGAGCAGATTTAAAAATAATAAAAAAAAAATTGATAACACAAACAACAACAAAACAAACAGATCTGAGACAAAGCTATCATGAGGAAACTATGAAAAGATAAGTCTTGTCTATCTTCCTGAAAATACAGGATCCAGGATAAAGCTCAGACTTAGAAACTGAAGTGAGAACTGATAAGGGTTAAGCAGTTACTTTTGAAAATTCCTCCCCAAAACAATGATGCATCCTCCTCACACAAAATCAGCTAGTGGAAAAAGTGGTTTAACACCTCTTACTCAACAAAGATGACCTGTACCCCTCAAGTTTCTCACACAACTGAAAGTGGGGTGGAGGAGGACAATTAGAATCACCTGTTTGGTGGTACCAGTGTCATGTCAATCCCTTCTGCACTCTCTTTGGAAAACCTTCTGAAGGTTGACCTTCTAAAGACATGACCTTCTGAAGACAAAAACATGTGACAGGAATAATGGCTTCATTTCTTCCATGTCAGGAAAACTCAGAGGTCTCATTTCCGCCCCTCATATCCCAGTATCTCTGGGACAGTTCATGGAATATTGAGTACAAGAAGTTACAAGAATTCAAAAACAATCTGTGAATCAAGGTTTCCAGTAAGTTTTCTAATTTTGAATTTTTTCTAATGCTAGACAGACAGTTTACATAACTGCACTAAAGAAAATTAATAGCAAGAGAAACAAATACTCAAGAGACATTTTCTACCATTTATCAGCAAGAGTACCTTTACTAGTCCTCACTTACCCCCAGGCAAGCTTACATTAACGTGCTTTGTAATGCATTTTCCCCCTCCTTAAAGCATTAAAGCATTCAAGGACTGAATCCATCCCACACTGCCTCCTACCCATCAAAACCATTCTCAATTCATCAGCTGCTAAGAATAAGCCACTACATGCTGAGAGTCAGGCTCTGCTTATTGATGCAAACATACTAAGGAATTTTGAACAAACCTTCCAGCCTGCTGCTGTACAGATATATACAGAATGTTCCACTGTCATTTTTTGAGACAAAGCTGTTTAAAACACACAGACCAATGAGCTTCCATGACTGGTAAAGGTGGGTTCACAATCAACATGACCATCCGACTTTCATTTTTACAAAATTGGGGCAGGGGAAAGGGAAGAACAATTCCACAAGTAAAACACAGATTTAAGATACTTCTATTTTAAGACCAGAAAAAGCAAACAGGTTATTCTATAGTATAAAACATTTCCGTTAGAGGGAGAACATTTTTATTTCATTCCAAAGCAGTTTAGAATTGTGGGGTAATGAAAACAGAGGAAGATGTCCTTTACATCTCCCAGGCAACCAGCAGTAAGACAAGAGGGCATGGCCTTAAGCTGTGCCAGAGGAGGTTTAGGTTAGATATTAGAAAGAAATTCTTTACAGAGAGGGTAATCAGGTACTGGAATGGGCTGCCCAGGGAAGTGGTGGATTCACTGTCCCTGGAGGTTTTTAAGATGAGGCTGGACGTGGCACTTAGTGCCACAGTCTAGTAACTGCGGTGGTGGTCAAGGGTTGGACTCGATGATCTCAGAGGTCCTTTCCAACCCGTCTGATTCTATGATTCTATGACATATCATCAGGGGAAACTGAACTGTGTATCATCTGTCTGGTCTTAACCACTCTAAATAGTCCAGTAAGATAGCCTCTTACAATACTCTCCTAGAAACCCCTTCCCAAGAGAGACATCCTTTCTTTCACAGGGAGAGATACTCCACATCTGACTGCATGATGCTGAAAAGACAGGGCTTAGTAGTAGGCATTTCCTGCATTTTGAAGGTTCAGGCTCAGGCAATATAGGTGACAGAAGATAGACTTGCCATCAATACCTAGCACACTTGTCCTCACTCTCAGCTACATGTTGCTTCTTCCTTTTCCAAAAAAGCCTTATGTAAGCAGATGAGAAATCAGTTCAAGAAGCTCAAAAATTCAGTTAGTGCAGGGAGGCAGAGGAGAAAAAGAAGGACTTGGAATCACAAGTGTTTAGGAAGGTATCACTGCCCCTTCATCCTCAACTTCTGAAGACGTTAGGGCAAATAAATCAAAAAAGCATCCAACAGGGAAGCACAGGTTTGCCTCTTTCACAGCAGAATACAAGCACTTTTTGCCTCGAAATGTTAAGTTAATCTCAAGGCCTCTTACTGGATGTTACTACAAGCCAAACATTACAGCTAATTCAAACGCCAGAATCAGACACACATCATCATCAATCATCACCTGACCACAAGAGCAAAAAGATCTTCCCCCATGCTCTGGCTTCTCACTTCGCCTTACGCATGCACAACATGCGGGTGGTCAAGATCCTCAGGCTTTCGGACAGAACATGTACGGAGCTTCCCACATGGCATGGCAAGAAGGCTGGAATAACAAACACCACATGGGGCAAGGAGAGTGCAGAAAGGGGGCTCAGAAACATTTCTTTGTCTTCAACAGTTACAGTGAAGTCATCAGTGCCAAGGAACTGTTCAAGTGCAGACATAATTTGAAGAGCCCAAAGACAAAGCACTCCATTAGGCAGCACAGACACATCATAATGAAAAACTGATGGTCCTCTTACACCAAGGACAGCACCCTGTACATCCAGGACAAAAGAAAAAACCTAAAATAGATTCCCTGCCTAAAGTGCAAGATAGATTTGTCAGAGAAATATGCATGGACTTCAATTAAAACTTCTGTTAATTCAAAACAAGATTTGGGGTCTCAAGAAGGTCCGTGAAAATCCAGGAGGAAAATGACCTGGTCCCACTGAACCAGTCAATCTCCTAGATAAAGGAAGTATCTGTTCCCCGAATCCCATTTGTGCAGATATAGTAATCTCTGTCGAGATTAGAAAATGGAAACAGACATTGCTGTGGTGGAGACAGATGAATCATCCTTCCCTGTAGAGCCACAATGATTTTATCCTATCTTACTACCCCGAAGTGCAAAACACATACTAAGATACGTAATTTGTCAACTATGCAATTTTTATCTACACTTACCTGCTGACACCTTCAAAACATAAATCTGGATTACAGTCTTCCCTTTAGATTAATCAGTTCTAAAGGTGTCAATGCCAATGTAAACTAATTCACTGCATAAGTTTTGGCAAATAAGGGAGAAATGGATTCATACCACATGCAGCAACTTCCTATACAGGAATACATTTTCCTCACTCAAACAACACTAATGGAGCAGAATCCTAGAAAAAAAAGGATATCCAAACATCCCAATTATCATGTACCAACCCAGATCTCTCCTCTATCCTTTCACAAAATTATCATGATACTGGTAGGAGCCATTTGTGAACTCTGTATCAGCAATCACTTACAAAAAAATGTATTGGTATTTATTTTCATCTCTTTTGTTTTCATGTAGAAGTCACCAAAATTTGACAGAAAGAGCAACAGATAAAACCTACTAGTGGATCATATAATTAAGTCAATCCCTTTGCAAAAACCTGATGAAAGACCTAATAAATAGAACTTCAAAATTATGAAAGTCATTGGCTACACATCACTAAGGATTGCCTAGTCCAAAAAGCTTGTGTGGGTACACATGAGTCCAAACAAATACAGGCAAATTTTACAAAAAAACAAATGCAAATAGCAACATTTCAAAGCAATGTATTTAGTTTTCACCTCATAATGCCCATTAAACAACAGGGCTTGCACAGCTAGAATTCCATAAAATGCATTGTACTGTGGGCTATGAAGTATATTTGCAACAGAGTAATTGCTCATAGGTTCATTCATCAGTGCTCTGACATCAGAGAAACGAAATTAAAAAGACTCATAACTCAGGTAAACTCAACAGCTGCCCAACTGAGACCAGCACTTATACCGTCCCTCTTCCTTACTTGTCATTAGCCAGATCATAGAAGAGTTTATTCACACAACCGACAGACAACAAGGACACAGCATCCAAATACGAAAATATCTTCAGCAGCATTTCTGATGGCATGCTGGAAAACAGGAGAAAGAGGAACACTGTTAGACTTGCCTGCAAACTCCAGAAATCACACGGGCAAAGAATTTTAAATTCAAACCAGACAGGTGGTTTGAAACAAAAGAGGTGGAAACTATCTGCTTGTAAACAAACAAATCAAAAAACACCTGAAGAGTTAACCCAGAGTTTGGGTTCTGATTTCACTCCCTGATATATGGCATTTGCATAAAACAATTCATCACAACTATTTAAAGTGGCACAGAACAATTACATGGAAAGTTATGGGTTTGCATTTTCACTAACTTTGTTAACTTTAACCCAGTTTGACATGACACTACCTTATTCAATCTCAGTTTCTTACTGTTTGTACCACGATTTTAACACTTAGTCCATAACCACCAGTATTTGTCAAAACTGCAGATATCTTTCCTCCTGACTGTAGCATCGGGTCTCAGCATGCACCAGGACAGAAATGTCCTAGTCAAACAGTAAGATCATGCTCTACTTCATCATAATCTTCAAACTCTGGATGTGCTCAGGGCTCTCATGCTGTTTTCAACAGAAAAATGTGAACTTCAACATAAGAGCCAAATGGCATCTTGAGATCATTAAGGTTTCTGTGCTTCTGGAAGGCTGCCTGAAATGTAGGTGCCAGTCTAAGCACAATAAGCCCACAGTACCCTCGAGATAAGCCACTATGATTTTATTATTAACAGACAGAAACCTCAGACCCTTCAAGTAGGGCCTCATAACTGCACCGAGTTTAAAATAGATGCATTTTATACTCTAATTTTTTGGAGCATATGGTCACATCAAAATCAGCACTGAAAATACAAGGTGTTGTGAAAGTAAGTGCCCCGGCTGTGCCTCATCCTTTTACTACTGTGTCCTCTACAACAGATTTGATTCATAATACTTTATTTCAAAAGCACCGGGCTGTCAAGGGTAGCATAATAATGCCAATACTCCAATGTTTGTATTAAAACTCAGAATCTTAGTTGTAATGACATTGAGGCAATATGCCAAAACTTGTAAAATGCTAAAACTTGCACAATTATTATGCAAAATAACCCATAAACTGAAAGCCCAAAGTAGTTAGTGCATTTATTCCAGAGAGAATTTGGAAGTGATTCCTTTAAAATATGCAAATTAAATAATAATACACTTGATCCAGAATTCTCAACAGCAGTTTTCACAACCATATTACTTTTTCCTTTGAAGGATGCTGAAAGGATTTTTTTTTCCTTTTTTCTATCATCTTTCACACCAGACTAACAGCATAACGGTATCGAACTGGCCATCCAGTGCAAAACAGAGAAATCATTACACAGGAAGCTACCAAATGAGTAAAACAAGGAAAAATAATTACTCTTTCAGGTAACATATTCTTAGATGGGGTTCTTTGTAAAAATGTAACTAATTTTCAAAAAGAAAACTCAGGATTATATTGAAAGTGCCCTTTCATTGTCAAATAGGAAGGGAAACATTTACCTTTCAGCTAACATGCAACAGTCACTTATTCCTCCCCCCTCATCCCACTCCACCATCCTCAGACTCTCTATACAAAATAAAAACAAGAATCAAGAGAAAAATACAAAGTTTAATTCTGAACTGGCTTTTATTTAAGTAATAAAATAACAATTTTATTCTCAAGGAACAACACTGCCCACAACATGCAAAGGAGTTGCTGAAGGCTTCACATGACTTGGAAAAGCTACGTACTTCATATGAACTTAGAAAAGGAGACAAAGGACAACTATGACAGTAAACATTAGACGGTGAATACAGGATCACAAAGTAGGCCAGGAAAGCAAATCTTTTCAACTCAGAACATCTGACATAGAAATCTTCAAAATATGAACATAATTACTGTAAGCAGTCAAAAGATGGCTTAGAGTCTGCTAGGGGTCTTCCACTCTTACTCCTAAACTAAAGACATACTCACCTCTCAATGCACACCCTTGGTTTCCATCTTGTGGCAGGCGTCAAATACAAATTTTTAATTCCAGCATTTACAGTTTCAGAACATTCCCCAGGCCTGGTAGCAAAGGTCCTTAGCCTATTTCTAAGAACAAAAAGCTGTTAGGAGTCACATCTTCACAAAATGAAGAAATATGCATACTGCGCACACCTAGACACAACATTTCAATCGAGGCAGGATTCAGGGAATACATCGCATGGCAACTCATTATTATCTGCTCACAGATTTGAACAATTATCGCCAAGTTAAAATACCTGACACCAGTAAGATGTCAGATTTAAACTCATAGCTGTCTCTCCTGTGATTAATCTCTCACAGTAGTCAGAAGGGAGTAGTGCCACTCCATCAAACCAGTTTGAATCCAGTAGAGATTCATTAGGGTTATACAGCTGCATCACTGTGGTCACCACAACCAAGCCCCCCAGAGGTCTCTGCAGTGAGTCGAACTCACTGATTAATCTTCTGTTTTGTGACCTTACTCCAGAGACATTTTTGAGCCATCCAACTTTGCTAAGCTATTAAAAGATACCAAATAAAACAATACATTGAACCTTTCTCAAAAACTTTTGAGGTTCAAAAATAATTTCCTTGAACATACAACAGAACCATATTTGAAACAAAGTTACAGTCTCATTTCAGACTTTCTCTGGCTAAAATATTCACAAATCTGAGCAATACATGCTAGCTCAACAGGCAAGAGGGGTATCAATGTCTTCATAGCTCATTAGCACATCACAATTTGGATAAAAATTACTTTCTTTTATTAAAGAAAGCAAATATGCTTATTTCTAACAAAAATAAATTCTTCAAATCCAACTGGCCACATATTTTTCCAAGTTTTCTGATAGCAAGGACTTCGTAAGCTGTAATTATAAATACTATCATTAAACCACATAGAAATACCAAGATTGAAACTCTATCTTAATCAAACCCTTGCACTTCATACCCACTAATGCCACCAAGCAGGCAGAGCCCCCCATTCACTGTATTAGTGATGTTTTAAATTCCCAGATGACTTTCCAACATGTCGTCAAACCAGCTCTGGGTTTCTAGGCAACCAATCGATACTGGGGAAAAAAGTTTTGAAGTATATGGGTACCATGTACATTTAACACACGCTGTTCCTGATTTAGGACTCATTTATGCTCAAAGAAAAATAAAAATACAAAGCAAAGAACAACTCTGCCCTACACTGTCAACTGGGCTATGTGAAAAAAAATCCAAGACGTTTTACTGAGAATTGTTATAAAACAAAAAGACATGCACGTTTTAGCTTGGGTGCCAATCACTAACAGACCAACTACACTAACAACTATAAAGAAATAATCAGGTAACAAATATGACCCAGAGGTCAAGCAA
This sequence comes from Oxyruncus cristatus, assembly GCA_013399855.1. Classification (NCBI taxonomy): domain Eukaryota; kingdom Metazoa; phylum Chordata; class Aves; order Passeriformes; family Cotingidae; genus Oxyruncus; species Oxyruncus cristatus. The sequence goes on from VXAY01004848.1 coordinate 757,541, forward strand.
AGGTTTTACTCATGTATCAGGATCAAGAAGCACACTCAGATGATAAGGCACTAACTTCATTTTTCAAGAGCCATTAAAGGGATTTAGGGACACAAGTCACGTTCAACAGCAGCAGAGCTATCACTTCTGTATGTTCCAGGACAGCATGGCCCAGGCTATTCTGCCCTGAATCCATGCTGAAAGCATGGACATAACTAGTTTGGGTATACTCTACAGAGATGTAAGTTCATAAACTCCAGGTACAGGAGTAATTCAGATAAGAAGTTGGGTCCTGGATTTTAAAACACACTTTATCTTGTACAAGCATAACCTGCATTGCCTGTATTCAGTCCTTCCTGCTCATTTTAACCACTGTGCATCCCCCTCTTCTTCACCCCAGGAAGGAATATCTGAGGTAAGAGAAATGTTGCCCACACACGCTTTGAAAACTCTAATGTAATATATACCCCTTTTGTAAGCTTCAATTTAAAAAACTGCTTAAAAAAGTGCTGAACTTTTGCATCTTCTAAAACAAAAATACTCTTAAGGTGTGAGCAACAGCAAATCCAATCCATAAACTATTTTTCAAGTACTGTGCGTGCTAAGATTTTAAATTAGTATTGACAAAATACTTTTATACCACATTGACAAGCTTGGGCAGATAAGCACAAGTCAATGACAGCTGTTACGTCCCCTCTTTAGAGACTTCCAGAACAGCTGAGATGTTCTTACTTAGAGGCACAATAACTTCAACTGCTTTTTCATTAGCTTTCAACTTGCGGGACTCAGTTTTGTACCAGTATTTGCACTTTCATACCCCATAGTACTTGCAGTGTGACTTGGTTTTTTGATGGTCAGCACACAAGTCTCTTTCAAGTAACGTATTTCAAATAATGTATATTAAGTTTTAAGTACTGCAAAACACCTGTCTCCTCCAAATTTTAAAGCATACCTGCCAGTAAACAGAAATTACAGCAATGTTTTGACACTTTTTTTCTTCATCTAACAATTCCGAAGTCCTTTTACAAGGCGGACATTATCCCACTCCAATTACAGGTTAAAAAAAAAAAAAAGGTGAATAAAACTGCTATGAAATCCAAAGTTGCACAAATGGGTTAGCAGAAAAATCTGCTTTCTCAACGTTGTTTCTAACGTTTAAATTCTTGGAGGTTGAACGTGTACTGTAAGAATTGGGCTAATCACACTTTCCACAGTGAAAATCTCCCAATTATTACAAAGGCGTAACTACCCTGACTATATATACATTAGCCACTAGGATAACTAATAGTTTGTAGCTAGGCTACTGCTTATTATAGTACCTCCTCCAAGCTCAAGGACATACCCAAATTTTAGCTCCCCTTCCCAGGCAGAAAAAAGTGCATTAAACCCAGGCCTCCGCGCACCTGGCAACACCTGCGTCTTCCCACTGCAAAGGGCAAGGAGAGGAGAGCACCACGGCCGGGAGGGCGTGCATGACCACAGCCCTGGCCGTGACAATTTCAGAGCTGGAAACCAGAGCCGTGGGACAGGCGGAAGGGATTTCCCAGAGGAGCAATGGGTGTTGAGGTTAAAACAACAAACCACTCTGGCCAAGCAAGGTGAAGGAGGCCAAGCAGGCAGCCCTGGGCCGGCAGAGCCCCGCTCGACACGCCCCTCGTTACCTGCTGCGGCCAGTCGCCATGGCCGCTCAGCCGCGCCACAGCGCCGGCTTCGCGCCGCCAGCGGGGAGGGAAGGAGAGAAGCACAGCCGCAGCCTCCCCGGCGAGCCGCCGGGGGCGGGACGGCGCTAGCCCGAGGGAGGCGGAGCCCGGGAGCGCGGCCTCGGGGGAGGCGGCGCCGGTTTCCCGAGCAGTCCCGCGTGGGGCACACGGAAAGCGTTGAAGGCCCGGGGAGGCGCAGCGCCTGCCGCCATGTCGCCGGCCCCTCCCCACGTCCCACAATGAGCTCCGCGCCGGCCCCGGGAAGCCGGACCACGGTGTTCTCGGCGCTCAGAGTCATAGAATCGATTCCAACCTATGGCCAAACACCACGTCAACTAGAGCACGGCGCTAAGTGCAACATCGAGTCTTTTCTTGAAGACTTGCAGGGACGGTGACTCCTCTACCTGCCTGGGCAGCCCATTTCAATGTCTAATAATCCTTTCTGTGAAGAAATTCTTTCTGATGTCCAACCTAAACCTCCCCTTGCACAGCTGGAGACTATGTACTCTTGTCCTATCATTGGTTCCGTGTGTGAGAAAAGGCCAACCCCCACCTGCCTACAACCTCCTCTCAGGTAGTTGTGAAGAAAAATAACGTTCCCCCTGAGCCTTCCCTCCTACAGGCTGAACTACCCAGCTCCCTCAGCCGCTCCTCATGGAACACGTGCTCCAGACCCTTCACCAGCTCCGTTGCCCTTCTCTGGACACACTCCAGCACCTCAACGTCCTTCCTGAACTACGGGGCCCAGAACTGCACACAGTACTCGACGTAAACCTCATCAGTGCCAACTACAGAGGGGGAAAATCACTTCCCTAGTTCTGCCGGCCGCACTATTTCTGATTCAAGCCAGGATGCTATTTGCCTTCTTGGCCACATGGCACACTGTTGGCTCATTTCAGTCGCCTGCTGACCAGCAACTCCAAATCATTTTCCACTGGGCCGCTTTCCAGCCACTCTACTCTCAACCTCTTGCCCTGCCTGCGGTTGTTGTGGCCCAGGCACTTGTTGCTGTAGGACCCGGCACTTGGTCTTGTTGAACCACATAACGTTGGTCTCTTCCGGCCTCCATTCGTGCCGACGTCAACTGCAGCGCTTCTTACACACCTGTGTGTGGCAGACCAAGAAAAACATACATAAAAAGAACAGCTTTAAAAGGGTGACCGGGACGGCAGGCGTGGCACGCTCCGAGCAGCCCCCCGGTGCCCCCTTAAGCGAGACGTCGGGTCCCCGCCCCTCAGTGCGGGTTGTGCTGCGGCCGCGGCGGCGCTGGGAATGGCGGGCGCTGTAGTGACCTCGCTGGGAGCCGCTCCCGGCGGCGGGCGGGAGAGGGAGCCCGCTCAAACTACCGCTCCCAGGGCTCGCCGCTGCCGCTCCCCGTCCCAAACATTTCCGCCGGGGCAATGGCGAGCGGCAGCTGTCGGCGGTAAAGGGTCAGTGGGGCTCCCGCCCTGCCGTTCGGGGCGGGAGGCTGCCCTGCCTCTTCCCCGAGGGTCCCCCGGGAGAGCGCGGCGAGCGGCAGGATCTTTCCTTTCGGCTCGGCTGCCCCCACCGTAGCGCCGTGAGGCGGCGGAGAGCCATGCCCGCGATGCTGCCCGCCTCCCTCGGGCGGACATGCCTGGGGAGGTGGCTGCTCGCCCCCCGCGGATGGGCGCTGCTGGGGACGGAGACCGGGGCGGGGACGGGGAACGGGTCCTGCCTGAGGTGGCGGCACCAGCCCCCGCTGCTGCTCCGGCCCGCCCGGCAGAGTATCGGGACGCGGGCGGGAGGGCTGAGAGCTGAAAAACCTGGCGATAATAGCAAAGATATGTCCGTGCAAAGGGCGCGGAACGAGGAAACGCTGCTGTCGGCTGCTCAGAAAGGTAAGGCGGGCGGCAGTCACAGTGAGGGGGATGCTGTGTGCTGCTCAGAGAGGCTGTCGCGGAGATAGTTCGTGCCGCAGCTCTGATTTTGTAGTCCCAAAACACAAGGATTTGGAAAAAAAACCCCACAACACACCGAATCTCTGAAAACTACCAAGCCGGTTTCTTTTCACGTCGTACTATTAGAGCAGTTGGTACATTTCAGTGTATACACAGCGCAAGCAGAATAAACTTTGTGGCTTCTTCCAAACAGCCTGTTGATTTAGTGTTCAAGTCACATCAGGGACAAGGTGAAGTAGCGTCTCGTTTTCCTTTTCAAAAGGGAAACCTGTCACATGCAGTCTGTCTCATGGCTGCTGAAACAGGTTCACCTGCAGCAAAACTGTCAAAGCTCTATGTGTGATACTAGTTTCTGTATGGGGTTGCTGTCAAAGCTCTCCGTGTGCTACTGGTGTCTTTATCGGATTGCCGTCACTTTGGGTGGTCTCATTCACTTCAGTGAAAAGTGATTATTACATAATTAGACTTAGAAATTCTAAGTGCTTTGAAATGGTTTGTGAAAAATGCCTTCAACTGAGTAGGAAACTGCAGGAGAAATGGTTATTAAAGTTTCCTCTGTAACTTGTACTTAACTGAAAGGCACACTTTTTCACTTTAAAATATTAGTAGGCTCTTTTAAGTTCTCAAAAAATATTTTGAAACAGAGAATCTCTTATGATTTTTTTTGCAGTGTATACTTATGGTTGTATTAGTACTTTAGAACAAATCTGATAGATAAAAACTAATCAGATAAACAGCAGTTAACGATGTTAATAAATACATATTTTGGTCCAATATTTCTCCTTTTTATTGTTCTCTTGCTTAGTAATTCATAAAATCAGTTCTTTTCAGTACGTAAAACTTATAAGCTTTTTTATTTTTACTTTTCCCTTTCTGTGCATAAAAATTGCAATGATTGTGGGTTTAGGTGGTAAATACCTCATTAGTTCTTTAAAAATCTTGCTCTCATGTACCCAGGAAAATAGCAAAGTGCTTTTTTGGATCTTGAAATCATCTAGTAGGAAAAGAGAAAATAATAAGGCTTAACACAGAGATATAAACATGCCCTGTACAATATAAGAGATGTTCCATGGTCTCTTGCTTATAGTGATGAGACAGTATGGAAACTGTTACTGGATTTTTTTTCTCCTGCTAAAATGTTATTTGAGCTACAGACTAATAGAAAAGCATTTACATAAGAAAGCTATGCAAATTTTATTATCCAAGATTGTAACTTCTGTGTTGTTTTCTGTCTTATTTCAGTGAAAGAAGCTGGAAGAGACTTTACCTATTTCATTGTGGTGCTTGTTGGAATTGGTGTTACAGGTTATTTTTTATGATTACATTCTTTATCAGAAGACACTTTTTATAAATTCTGTCAGGTTTGGTACGTTTTCATTCCATTTGCTGTTGTTTCTCTTACAGGTGGTTTGTTCTACGTGATTTTTAAAGAGCTATTCTCCTCTTCTAGTCCAAATAAGATCTATGGAGATGCCTTGGAGAAATGCAAATCTCACCCTCAGGTTGGTTTTTGGACTTTAGTCAATAAGTTTGCGTTTCCTAGTAGTTACTGTCTCTTTTCAAGTCAAACGTTTGCACAAGGAATCTTACAAGCCAAGCTACAAGAAAAGCCATGTGGTGCTTGGGAGATCTGCCAGTGCTTTTAGCTGACCAGAGGTGGGTCAGCTCCAAACTGGAGCCTGTGTTAGGACAGGTCAGTGCAAGCATTGAGCCTGTGTGAATTAGCCTGCTGGAAGCCAAACGCGTGTGCCACAGCACAAAACCTGATGCAAATACAGTCTGCCCTTCAGAGCCTGTCCTTGTGTCTACATACAGAAGGTCTTACAGATGTACCTGAGTGCCTGCTAAATGTAGTACTGAAGGAGTTCTGCAGGCCAGAGAGGCAACTGGTCCCACTTAAATTCTTTAGATCTAGCCTGCTGCCTTTTCTCAGCACAGTTACTCGGTTGTGACACTTCACTACAGTTCTGTCATTCTGTGAAGCACTGAATAGATACCCAGAAATTTAAACTCTTCCTTTGCAACACAGTTAGCCTTCCTGTGGCTAACAGGAAAAGAGATGCAGAACAGTCATGGGATCACACAGTCATGATAGCTAGGTGTAAGCAGAAATCAACCTAAAACTAGATTCTAAAAACCACTACTTCAGGCAAAACAAGAAATGCATGCAATAACTTTCAAACAAGGTTGCCTCAGATGCCACTGAGGATAACCTAGAAATGAAGCGACAAGTTGTCACTAAAAAAAAAACCAAAAAGATGACTGCTTTGGAACAAGTTTGTAGAATTAAAACTTCTCTCCAGTACTTGCACAGTAAAACCTACCCTCCCTTTCTGACCAACTTTAAAGTAAGTTTAAAACTAAGTTAATCTGGTCTGGCTTTGTAGATTTGAGAAAAAATACTGAATTTCTTCAACAGTAGTGTTTTTTAGATAATGTGAAGGGGAATGCATTTGCATTTTAAGCTTTGAAACGTTTCTGCATTTTAAACTTTGGAGGAGACATGAACAAATATTTCATGCTTTTTTTTCCTTTTTACACAAAATGTCAATTTACACATCTTCATCTCAGAGGACAGTAACAGATTAGCTCAGTTGCTTAGAACATGGTGCTCATAACACCAAGGTCACAGATTCGATACCCATAATGGGCCATTCACTTAAGAATTGGACTCAGGGACCTTGTGGGTCCCTTTCAACTCAGGATGGTCTGTGAAATGGAAGATGTTAGTAGGATTTATTTTAAGTGTTTAATATTTGACTGTAAAGAAAAGGACTGGAATACAGAGGAATTTTCCTTAACATTGTTTTCTTTCATAAACTCTTCTACTCTTGATGCACTAGACTCACAAAGGGCATTTTGTTAAAAGAAAGTGCATTCACAGCAGGGGTGTGAGTTGATACTGGAATATCTGTTTGTATGTGATACCTTCTGACAATTCTAGCCTCTTCTTTTGTAGATAATTGGTGCTTTTGGTGACTCTATTAAAGGTTATGGGGAAGCAACAAGAAGAGGAAGACGACAGCACGTCAGGTACCCGTTGGTGTTTGCCCATACAGACAGTAGTTTTTGCTCAGTAGAGACATTTTGGGTCATTTAGATCTAGATAGAAGAAATGTTTGTGACACACCCTGTCACTTTTGAGTGAACGTACAAGTTTTTTACATTACCTCTTGTGTGGCATATACCAGTAAGTATAATGAAATGCCAATTCTCAGTGCCTCAAAACAGGCAATGGTTGTCATGGTAATCATAGAGCTGGTCTCTCCGAAAACCAGGAGGAGTCTGAAGAGAGTAGTAAAGAGGCCTAGACATGCATGTGGGGAACAGGAATCTGACTGAAGTTTACACTGTGAAACTGTTCTGAGCTGATACTCAGGACTGGCTACCCATTTCTTATATGGCTTTTTTGTACTTCAGGCCACATCTCTACTGTGCATTTAACAGAGCATCTCTCACCTAAACCTTTCATCAGTGTGTCTATTTATTACTCTCCCTTTGAGAAAAAACAACAGAACTGTTTCTTACAAAATGCAAATCCCATGTGCTTTGCCTTTATTGGGTTCTTTGACTGGAATAAATTCAATGAGGTTTCATACAGGATGAGACATATAACCCCCAATACACAACTTGAACCATGAAATTGAGGTTGGGGTTTTTTTCGACTTTTACTAGTTGAAGTTTTATCTTCACCACATTCTGTGGAAAAGTGTTTAAAGCAGAGCTGCTAAATGAAATGAATATGCACAGACATTTTAAGCACCACTCTGTAAAATGAACTATGTACATTAGTAAATGTATTATGAATCAGCTTTCCTGATACTTCATTTCCATAATTCTGAATGTCTAGTATTTTAAATAAATTTTTGATCTGAGAACTGTGTAAGGTTGTAGAGTTTGCACCTGCAGTATAAGGATGACCTTAAATGCCTTAAAAAATGTCCAGATGGGGGGTTAAGTATGAACACCTTGAATGTGAATTTACCACAGTAAGGCTCTTCATTCATCTTTGTTCTCTCTAACCCATCATGTCACCTTAAACTGTATTCACAGTGTGTACCAGGGTATGACTGATGGAAATAAGAGCTTGGTACTATGCAGCAGTTAGTAATTTCAGTGGGAAACATAAATTGGCACCAGAACTCTCATTTGACCTGTAGTTTCTGAAAGTGGTCACTTCAGAAGGAATGGGACCTTTATCTAATACATGCACATAAACCAACTCCAGTCTAAATATCAGCATTTAGGGTGTAGATCTGATATCAGTGCCAAAGTTGTACAACTTGCCAGAGTAAGTAAAGCACATAATTAACTGTTTTAATGTGATTTAATGAGCCTAATAATTAAGTTGACAAAGCATGCTTTGTGTGTTTTGGCTTGTTAACTTATTTTAAGTGCCTAAAAAAACTCTGGTAGTCTTGGTGATGTGCGCATCCCTTTCTAGATGTTGGGCTCCAAATCTCAGGGTTCTTTAGAAGAAATACAAGGAAATTCCAGAGTCTTCAGCTGCTGTATTGCTTTTGAGTTTTTAGGGGAGGATTAGGGTGAGGACATTTAAGCATTTCATCTCTTAATCCTCAACAGCTAATTAGCTCTTCTAACTCCGCTAGTCCTTAGGCACTCACAGTAAAGCTTGGGAAGAGCAATAGAGAAGGAACCCATGGTAGCATAAGGACTCCATCGGAATACACTTTCTTACAAAATGAGTAAGCAACTCCTTTAAGTAAGTTTAAATCTGAAGTCTTAACTGGCATATAATATGTATCCTTGCTGGGTGGTTGGGTTTTTGTTTTGTTTTGCTGTTTTTAGTCACATTGAATACGTAAAGGACGGATTGAAACATATGCGTTTGAAGTTCTATATTGAGGGCACTGAATCAGGGAAGCAGGGAACAGTCCATGTGGAAGTCAAAGAGGTATGTACAATTGCTAGATATAGCTGACAAGCTTAACCTTAAACTACCAAAGAGAAAAAAACAGCCTGAAATTGTTTTCATTACAGAATCCTGAAACAGGAAGATTTGAGTTCCGCTACGTATTTGTGGACATTGACACCTATCCGAGAAGAACCATTGTCATAGAAGACAACAGATAGCCAACGATCAAAGCTGCTGCTTTGTCTCACTGAGTGCTGGATAATACTGGTGTAGCCAGTCTACATGTGAATTGTTTGGTGTTCTCGATTGTGTCTCCCAACTTTGGGGTGGTGTTACAGGAAGTAGCCTCTCAGGGCATGCATTAAGGACTTTTGATAATGGATACAGGATTTAAAGTGAAACCAATGAAGTGTAGTAGAGCTGTCATTTATGCCAGATACTCTTGACATAGGAAAGTGGTGGCTCATAATGAACAGTTTAATGCTGGATAATACTTCTGCTCACCCAAATACTGAGTCTTCCAAGTTTTTAGGTTTGGAGGGGGAGTTTTTTATCTTCCTTTGTTTGGATTTCCCACTACCACTGCAATAAAGAAAGTGGTCTTTTAGCTGTAGACAAACTCTACTGTTTTCATTCTGGATGCCTTTGTAGGTAAGAAGGTAAAATAAGGATGTTGGTGATGCAAAATAGATCTAGCCCAAAAGCATGTAAGGGTAGGAGGAGTAGAGGCCCACACCCATGACAAACAACGAAAGATGAAGACTTTAGTATTTGTGTCTTCTAAATAAATTAACACCACACAGAACATCAGCACCATCTGCTCCTTCAGTGTTTGCCATGCGGCCCCATGTGGTGGTAACAAGTGGGGATCAGCCTCTTCTCCCAGCCAACTAGTAAGAGGACAAGAGGAAATGGCTTCCAGCTGTGCCAGGGGAAGTTTGAGTTCAACATCAGGAAAAATGTCTTCACTGAAAAGATGGTCAGGCATTGAAATGCACTGCCCAGGGAGGTGGTGGAGCCACCATCTCTGGCAGTGTTCAAGAAACAACTGGATGTGGCACTTATGCTGTGGTTTAGTTGACGTAGTGGTGTTTGATCAAAGGTATCGGCGGTCGCGTTGGGAGAAACGAGACAGACTCGCCGACAATGGTTCTTGACAGCTTCACCGAGCAGCGCAACTGCCCTTTATTGCTGGTAGTTGGCAGCAGCCTCAGGGAGAGGAAGAGATTCCAGTGAGGTGCTAGAGACCAGAGAGAACCCTTAGGGGAAACCAGCGAATCCTAAGGGTGGAGCAAGGGTAAGGACTTTTATAGGGTTGGAAAGGAGGGTTCTAGAAACTGGCTTGGTACATAACATATAAGGATAAAAGAGGTAGGGCTAACTCCAAACTAGGGAAAGGAAGGTGGGAACATTACAATGAAGGGGTGGCAACATGCCAAACATGGAAAATGCTGCATTGCAGGGGTTAGGGAACCAATAGGAAATTGGGAATAAACTTTTCATAAAACTGAGGGGAAAATATTCATGAACTAGGGTACAATCATCACAAACATGCATTAACAATACTAATAAACATTCTTTGATAACTAGAAAAGTCCATATTGGTATAGAACAGTCGTTTCCTGGCTTGTGTCTTCCTCAGGTGTTTTGCGTCTCATAAATTGCTTTCTTCCACGCTTCCCATTTCTCCTGCGGGATTTTCTGATCCCCGACGCAAAGGTGTGACTGCATGATCTTGGAGGTCTTTTCCAATCTTAATGATTCTGTGATTCAGTGAATATAGCAAGTTAGTCTACCCCGTCGTGGGAAGGGGTAGACTAACTTGAACCCTTTCAGGGTGCCTTCAGTTGTCCCTCTTTGCTGAAACTGCGTTACAAACCCTGTCATGGTTAGGTCTAAAAGTCAATCATAGACAAGGGAAGCTGTAGTACTTGACAGTCACTTTTCCTCTTGGCTGCCTCCCTCAAGATCATCACCCCCAGAGAAAAGAGAGAAAGACCCTAGTATCTGTAATTAACTTCTGATATGCACATACTTATAATGAGTGACATGGGCTGTGCCCCTGGATGATGTACTGTGTAACACAGATGGTCTTTTTACCATGCAGTGCTCGTTACTCTCCTGTTGGCAATAAGCCACATTTTTGGAAGAGACTTTTATCTCTAAAAGCGTTCTCCTGTGCTTTCGGGATAACATTTGGTATTTGCTATAAAGCTGGCTTTTCTGTAGAGTAAATAATGTGTTCAGAAAGCAGTGTACTTCACCATACTTTGTTTTCAAGCCCTGACACCAAAATGCAACAATAAGAGATAGGGGCATATGCATATAAAATGTTCATGAAGCTGAATGGTAGTTAACATCTTCAGTGGTATCTCTAACAAAACTATCAAGCTCTAAGTACTGTTACCTTCAAAATGTTTTGAAAAACACAACATTCCATGTAAACTTCTCTCGTTCCCACCTTTTCTACGTCTAGAAGTGTTATTTATCAGGATGTGTCCTTCGTCCATAAGATGCTGTTCATTATTTTCTTTTACTGCCTGCATCACCTCACTAGCTAAGCAGATATACCAGGGTGGTTTTCGTCTTATTTCTTGGATCAGGGACATGACTCTGAAGGACATCACTTCTGCATTGTGCAAAAACTGACAATATACTTGATAAAATGAAGACAAATGTAGCAGAAGAAATCCACCTTTACCTGAGCTTAGATATATTAGTGTTCTTAATTTGAACAAATGACAAATACAAGGCTTAAATGCTTTCCTATCTCAGTGAAGGAAAGCTTTTGCTAATCCTTTTCCTAGGAACATCTCTTCAGTGAAGGAAAAAAAGAACTTCATAGCTTGATTTATCATTCTCCTCCTAGCTAGATACCTATCACCAGCAAGATTATTTAAGCCCCACAGGATTTTCAAGGGTATTAAATTTTTATACATATGTAGTTTGGCTGCAGAAAAAGAAGTTAAACAGGTTTTGCTAAAAGAATCCTTGTGGGATCTAGTTACTTCTTTCCATATTCCTTCTGAGGCTGAAGTTCTCTTGGTCCCTATGGACCAGGCTGGCATCCATGCTTAAAAAATTTCCTTAAGTCCTGTTTCATGCAAGCAAATATATGAAGACATCATAATCAAAATTAGGTGAAGATGAGTCCAGCGAGACATCTGGAATACAGAACATTGATCTCTTCTACAGTACCAGTTTACCTGGTAGTTGTTTGCTCTGGAGTGGAACAGCTTCATTCACTGAGTTTAAACATCATGTTTTAGAACACCCCTGTCCTAATTCTGAAAACAGTTAGCCTCAGTTGTTCCTTATAAAGCTGCCCTTGCTTCACTGGATTGCTGTGCTACCGGTAAGCCATAGAGAGATCCTTCTGTATGGTAAGCAGGTCAGTGTTCCATCCTCTCACTGGATGATGGAAGGGAAGACAGCAAAGTAACTGGAAGGTTCACCTTCACTTATCAGTAAACACAAGCAGTAACCATTTCAGTGTTTCCTTTTTAAAGCTCGCTCTTCTTTTTCTCTGGAAAAACAAAATTACAGAGTATGCCAGTTACTTCTGATGTAGAAGTGTCATGTTATTGTTACTAAAGTGGTGGGGGAAAAAATCACTGCCGGAAAGTCAGAGCAGAAACAATGATATTTTCATGGAAATTAAACCTATTTTCCAGAGTTCAGTTTTGATTATTGCAGAATTAATAAAAATGTATATGCTCAAAACTCCCTTCTCCTTCAGGAAATAAAAATACGTCACTCAACAGTGAAATGTTGTTTTTCCAGAAACTCTGTGGCAGACTACTCAAAATGTATTTAGGCATATGTACAATTTGGTCTTAACTTTCCTGTCTCTGCACTCATTTTTGTGGATGCCAAAACTTTTGTATATAGCATAGGCAGCCAACATCCTTAGAGCTGGTTTGTGGGAATAATAATATTACTATGTCATCTTTGTGACCTCTGTTTGAGTCTAGGTCCTGTGTATACTTGCTGTATAGTGACAAAAAGAAATATCCCTTCTTGAAATTATTTTAATGAAAACTTTAAAATATAAAAAATGATTACTCTTTCACTAAGCTTCAGTAAACAGAAGATCTTGCAAAGCAAATGTAATCTTAGACTGGGAAGGAAAAGTGGTGTTGTGCTTGACTGAGTTTAAAGATTACCTGGATACCTAAATATTTTGGGCATGGAATTCAAGTTAAATGATTGATTTAAGCAATAGAGTCATGATCTTGGAAACAGTTGCAAGTAAATGCATGTCTGGTAACGAGAAACTTCAACAAACTCACTTAGCAAGTAGAGAAGACAGGAAATGTAAGACAATTATTGTATTGCATGCCAACTGCAGAAATAAAAAGCCAGAGAAGGTGTGCTGGGGGTTTTCACAATTAATTTCATTTCAGTTTGCTCAGTCTCCTTCACTATCACAGGGGGTGCTATCCATCCTAATACTCATGAGATTGTTCCAATGCGTAAATTATCAGCAACCTAACCTGTTACAGATTCCACAGAAAAAACACTGAAGACACATTTTGAGTCAAAGCCCCCTTTTAGGATTCATCGTGGCCTATAAGCTGATGGAAATACATAAGGCAAGCAAAGAGATTGGGGGAAAAGTTTAAAGGGAAAAAAGTTTGAAGGAAAAAGCTTAGAGATGATAGTAAGGGCTCGTAACTGACCTTTGTGTATTGGGTTGTGAAGTCTGCTTGGAGATCTGGAATACAATTGGCACTGGAAAAACAGAAATTTGAAAACAAAACCATCTTCCCCCTCTTTTTGAGGGGGGAAAAAAAGTTTTGTCCCTAGAGAGATGTTCACTTGCTCAGAATGCACAATAATAGAACACAAGTAGAAATTCTCCTTAGGCAGCTGGGAACAGATATCATTATGATATACAGTGATACGAAACTGTACTATAAATAATTGAACAGCAGAAGTATTTGGTATTTTTTCTTATGAAGTTCTCAGGGGTTTTTATTCTGTATGTTTTATGGAAAATAATCTATAGGAATTATAGGAAAATGTGAATTAATACCATCCTGTATTCAAATTCAGTATATTTATACTTTCTTAATGATATTTAGTTAAAAGCTTTTGCTACACTTGAAAATGTGGCAAAAAATATTTTGCAATTAAAAGGAAATGAAAGGAAAAAAAAAAAAAGCTTTTTTGAAAGTCTTGTGGTTGTCCTAGGAGGACTATATGATTCCCTTATTCTTCTATATGTTATTGTGAAATTTTTTTAACTCAGCAAATAAAAATGTTAAGCACAAATACCTGTTTCAGTAAAACAGTTCAGTGTGGAAAGCCTCTGTTTGCCTCTTAGTGTTCAGTATCAAACTACTACATTTCATTTTAATATCCATGCAAAAAATAATATCAGTTATGGAAAAAGCGTAGTAAATTAACCTATAATTATCTGCATAAAGGACATGACACAGTACACCTGAAAGAAAGTACCGGGGAATTTAAACTAATAGAAAATGTCAGTTTTTGATGCCATATATGGCAACTACAAACATTTACCCATCTATATAAAAGTTTGCTTTAGGTAGTTTGGTACAGGCTTGTGCCTGAGGTGGCAGTGTGGGGAGAGCACACACACCCCTTTCCCTGTGCCTGGGGGAGAAATGCCTTCACTTGCAACCAGAGCCATGCTGTGGCAGGTTAGCCTTGGCCAGCACCCAGAGCTGCTCCCCTCTTGGAGGATGTGGGTGGAAATGGGGAACCGCAGGTATGAGAAATCTTTGGATTTGAGATGAAGACAGGGAGATCATTTATCATTTACAGTCACAGGTGGAATAAACTTCAAAATTAACCCAAATTCTTGCCTCTTGCTGCCGTTGTTGCCCGGTGCAGCAGAATGGGTGGTGTGCCGCAGTGGTGGAGCACCCACTGGGGCTGGCAGCACTGGTGTCTCTGCTTCCAGATCATGTACAGCCTTCTGCCTCTGCATCTTAAAACCTCACAGTACTGTCCTGGGAAACCTTTCCAGGATGATCGTGTTTATCCAGCCTCTATTTAATTACAATTCCCCTTTATCAGAATCACAATTACGTTCTCTAGCATGAGTTGCCGCCTTGTATTACTTTCCACGATTAACTCTATTAACCTTTTATCTAAGCGCATTTTCACTCTTTATAGGAACAGGGTTGTTTTTCAATTTCAATCCTAATTCTTTTTTTCCATTAAAAACATAACAATCTCAGCTATAACAACATTTTATTACAGTTATATGCATAATAAATCATGGCTATATTCCCAGAGATGTGATTTGCTTCATTAGTACTACAACCTTCGTAGAGGAGCTGGAAGTGAATTGCTGTATTGTACTCTGTCTAATGCCATGCATTATCCTGTGTTTTAATAACATGAAGTCAAATCTCAGTGCTGGAGTGCAGGTTTGCAGAATGCCACCAGTTGCTTTTGGTGTGATACCTGGCGAGCTCTAGATGCCTCTCCTTCTCTGTCTGGCTGCAAAGCTACCATATTCAGGGGTCTGATACTGCTAAGGATAACGGTGGAGAAAAATAGCTGAGACATCTCAAGATTTAAAACATCAGATTTCTATCAATTGCCTCGAGCATAAAAGCCTTGTAGTAAGCCACAACTGTTTTTCCCTGAAAATATCCGTGAAAAATGTTCTGCTGTGCTGATTTTTTGTATTCTTCACACCTGTTTTCCCTGAATGTCTCTTAACACCTTTTTGGGGGAGAGTGCTGCTAGCCTCTGCATATATTTCTCTTTTCCTTCAAAGTATTAGGCCTAACTTCCATGTCTGCGCGTCTCTTCTTTACCCATTGTCTCAGTTTAATGAGACAGAAGTGTTTTGCTAAGGAGGATGAGTTATAAGGAAGACCAAAACTCCTCCCTCTAAGCAATTGTAAATCCAAAAATAAGAGGCTCCAATTGAGAAAGTGTGGAGAAAAAGAAAATAACAGCCCTTTATTAAAGGATATATGTATATTGTCAGAACAACAAAAGAACACAAAACAAAACCCTGACTGAACAATAGCCCTATACCCAAAAATCCCTTTCAATGAAAAGCAAACAGTTCGGCTTGCGCTTTTTGGTGCAATTCTAACTACAGTCAGCAGGGGGCGCTGTTGGATCGCTGGAGGTCAGAGCCTGCTGCGCTGGGGGTCAGTCGGCAGGGGGCGCTGTTGGGCTCTGGCAGTCACCACATGGAGGCCCTCCCCCCCCCCCGGATGTGCTTGGGGGGTGAGGGGGCAGGGGGAGAAGAAGAAAGAGAGGGTTCTTCCCAAAGGGGACTCATGATGTCTGCTGCTGGCCATATGACTCCCTCTTTCCTTCACAGAGGTGCACCAAAACTGCTGCCAAAAACACAGGAGCCGGGGAAGAGGAAAACAAAAGTGGCTCTCTCTGTCTTCCCAAAAACAAAAATAGTTCCTCTCTGATGACATCCAAGCAAAGTCCACCTAGGCGGGGTGGGGGCAGAAAAAAAACGTGCTGGCAAACTAGGCAGCCAGCCTGAGAACAAAGCAGCCTCCCAGCTCTTGCTACACACACCCTTCCTTGTCCCCGCAACCACCAAAAACTGAGTGTCCTCTTTCCCCTCTCCCCGAGCTATTAGCTTGGAATGTCAAACTGTGGCCACTTCTTTTGTGTTTTCGCAAATACCCAAGGCAAACCCAGCCTGCCCATTTGAACATCACCCCACCCCCCCACACACACACCGTGAGGCAGGGGGAAGGGAAAAAATTCGTGTTTAGTTTTAGAACAAGTGAACCCATGACACCCATATTTAATTTTGCAGAATAAAAGTTGAACTCTCAGAACCGCTCATCTTTTCTAGGCCCTTCACCAGCTTCATTGCCCTTATGCATAAAAAATACTGTAAATCTATAAAGAGTATATGCTGGATATTATGTATACATACTAATACCTATCTACATACTTCGTCTTGGAAACTTTTCATGTCACATCAAAATGAACCAGCTTCTGGGGCCACTGAAAAGCAGACACCTACCATTACTGACCAAGTCATGTTGCAGAGCTAGTCTCCAGTGATGTTCCGGAAATCCCTGTGATCCACAATAAGCCACATGGATCTAACAAGTGTTGAATTCTGGGTGGTGGGTCCGATTGACACCTTCATTTTTAACTGATATCCAGCACCCCTCGAAACCTTCAATGACTGCCATGTATGAAAGCTCCAGGCATCTCTCAGTGGCAAATATTTCAAGGTGAATTAAAAAGAAGAGATCAGATAAGCAAAAGGATCTGAGTTGTGCTAAGATTAGAGCCAGTCAACTCTAATCTCTTCTGTATTGAGTGAGTCATAATGGCAGTTTCTTCTTGATAATCCATCCTGCGTTGCAATGGTAAAGGCCAGAAAAATAGTTGTGCATTCATTGGTGGTTGCCAGCCTTTGGGATGGAATTGTAAGTGGAAGTATATGAATATGGGTTTTGTGGTTTTATAAAAACATGCATTTTTCATGTTGAAAGCATTAATTCGAAACCAATTGCTGGTGTCACAGCCAGCCCCATTTACCTATGGGCTGGCCATCATGCTGTATCACCCATGTGAGGGATGTGACAGATCTTCCTGAAGGACTGGCTCCATGCTTCCTAAGCAAAGTGTTCCTACATGACATATCCAAAATAACTATCCACCACAACATAAATATCAACACATATACACACAAAATCAAAGACAAACTAATACTCTAAAAAAAGAAGCTGTCCTAATGTCAGGAAAATTAGTATGTATTCTATGGACTGAAGTCAATGCTTTTAGATTTAGGACATTTCTCTGAACACTGACAGGTAATGCTGTAACCAGTGAGCAATCTTGCTGTGTAAGAGCATTAAATTCTTTTGCTGTGTGCCCAGTCAGATGTGGTTACATTGCTGTACCTTGTGATAGAGTTCAGGAGCAAACAGCACATAGATATCCACGTTGAGGTCGTTGTGATGACTTATAAAGGGTTCTGCTGCTGTGCCTGCTTGCGTAGCACTCACAGGAGTCTCCACTTTTCAAATGCAGGCAATCTGATAGCTTTCTAAAAATATGTGCTACTCAGTCTTAGAGCCCCGGGGAAGGTTCCTGTCTCCAAATCAAGGGTCATTCACCTCTTCCCTGGGAATAAGAGGTCATTTGCTGGAGGCCAGCTGCAGGCAGGTCTTTTAGACCTCTGCATACCACACGTGTTCCGCAGGCCATGCTTTCTGCAGCAACTCCGGGCAGATCTCACTGGGATTTTAAAGACAAGAAATAACACGGGTATTTTTGGAACTGCCTGTACATCACTGCCACATCGTACAGGGTTACTTGAAAAGCACACTTTCACACTGAAATAATACTTAGTAGAAATAAGGACATGCTAGTAATGGTACAGATATTTTCTTAATCACAGAAATGGGTAACGAGCACAGAGTTGGGACTCAGGAAATACTGAATCTGT
Source organism: Oxyruncus cristatus (assembly GCA_013399855.1). Classification (NCBI taxonomy): domain Eukaryota; kingdom Metazoa; phylum Chordata; class Aves; order Passeriformes; family Cotingidae; genus Oxyruncus; species Oxyruncus cristatus. The sequence goes on from VXAY01004848.1 coordinate 775,448, forward strand.
GATAAATTCTGTCACCCTCCTCTTCTCTGAACCCGGAGTGAGTATTTTTGTCTGTCTCTTTACTGTCATAATCACCTGTCCCAAATGAATGTTGTGAGAATCAGGTAGGGAACTGAAGCTGCAGATAGCCTGGGCAGGTAGGCAGGAGGCCTCAGAACAAAACAGTTTGTGGAACCCATTGGGCTGGATTTTCTGAAACCCTTTGGCATATTTCCTAAATGCATTTCAAATCAGTACTCAAAAGCATTTGTCCAGGAAGAAAATTTTATCACTTCTGTCTATTAAAGTGATGAGTAAAGAAATTATTACATAATATGTCACAATGATAAAAAAACAAACACTGTTAACCTTTCTCTCAGGCCTTTCCTCAAATCCATGATTATACAGGAACTTTCATAGGAAACTTATAATATTAACGCTGATAAAGAAAGGTCAAAGTATCCAGGAGCCCAAGCCTGGAATTCCTAGATATCCCACATGCCTGCACTGCAATTAATTTCTGGGTTTAGTGAAAAGCTCTTCAGACTTGAAAAAGAATGTGCCAAGAAGCAGTAGCTCACTTTTAAACTCGGATTTAAAAACAACAAACCAAAGAGTTTTATGCATAACAGAACAAAACCCATCCCCCAAGGACAGTATGAAATTATTTATGCCTATAAAGAATAAAATACATTTCTCTGAGTTGGATGCAGCTTTTTATGATGCAAACAGCAGCCATAGCACCGTGTGAACGCATATGTCACTCACAATATAGTGGGCTGAAAGCCACAAAATGGAGAGCAGATCTTGATTCTCCTCACATGACAAAAGTAATAGATGATACAGAAAGGACTGAGCTTTCCTAACACTGAACTGGGAACTTTATCAGGGGATGATAAATAATATTATACTAAACGTATTTACCACCTTTTTTGACTCCCCACAGCATTCTTTCTACAGTCTTTGTGGATTTTAAGAAAAGCTAACAACCATAAGCAAGTCCTTTAGCTGCAGCGAATACACATTCCCAAAGCTTTTGCCATAGTTTGTAGTTTAGCACCACCTTCCTAGACAGCAAAGAATGGCAGCTTTGCAGTGCCAGAACGTTTGGCTTGAAAGCCTTCACACAAAAAGGAAACTGCAAAGAAAGGTGATTATTTCCCTATCTGTTTTAATTACTAGACATTTTTAATAAAAAGATGGCATTCTTTGTCCTCAGCAATTTTTCCCTCTCATCAGTTTTTAGAAACTATCCCACAGACTAGTGCTCCCTGTAGCACTTCAGTTATAGCTCTATAGCTGTGGATCTGTGCTGTCACAGTTTCAGGACCCATTGCTTGTGTTTCCAAGTCATGAAAACTGAAGCTTCTAATGTAAACTGTATTTTATGCTGAATATAGTAAATTTTGAAAGGAACTTGTGAATGCCTGATACGAGAATGGTACTTTTACCCGACATTCGTAGGCATTTCAAACTATATTCTGCACTTCATCTTAAGAGTTTCAGCTCCTTGCTGAGAAACAAACAGAATTGGCAATGGTAGCTGGTACCCTCATAGTCCTAAAAAATATATTCTTCCATAATCCAAGGAATTGGTAAGAAAAATAGTAGAGGTGACAGACATATGGTAACTGACCTGCACTAGCATCAGAGTAACCCATACCTCAAAGAAAATTGAAGTGAATCATGTAGATTTTTTAATTAATTCTTCCTGTTTGTTCCCCAGCATGCCCTCACTTGTATGGGGCCTATCCAGGATCAGCTACCCAAGAATAAGCTTAATCACAAAATTACCTTACAGCCTCTCTCTGCAAAACCTCCTTCCAGGCTGAGCTCCTTATCTTGTGACCCAGAAGCTGCAAATAACCCCCATGACATGACCTGTGTTACAAAATTCTCACAAGTTGATACCTGAAAAAACCAAAGAGGTCTGTGTACTTGGTGCTTGGGTTGGTGCTTCCCATCAGCACTGTATGAGGGAGTCCCAGGAGATGCATGTGGTCACAAAATTCTGGGTGGCATATGGCCATCCTGCCTGTGTTTCTTACGACAATCTGGTGGCTAAACCGCTCACTGCCATGTTGGATGCTGAAGCTGCATCCTCTCTTAAGTCTTGGCTTCCTTTTCTGGTTGTAAAATTATTCTCCAGAACAGAAAACACTTTTAATATGGGGGAAACCTATTGGGCATTTTGTTCCTTAATTTCTTTGCCTATGAAATTACTCAAGTGTAGTCTGACTGCGAATATAAAATAATCCCTCATTTTTGTCACTTTGGGGAAGAAAAAAAAAAAAAGTAATTTTGCACACCAAGCATCCATTATATTTTCCCTGTTGGATACCCACCCTTCTATCATATACTTAATTCCCCCAAATCAGTACCTCAGTGGCAAATGATGGCAGTTTTAATTATGGCAGTGAGTAGAGGAATGGACACACATTTACATCTGCTGACTCTGGGCAGCAACACAGAGAGAAAAGAAGGTGATAACAAAAGGAAAAAGGAGCTATAGGTGTCAGCCTTTAAAATCTTCCATGAATTCCACGTGTGAATTAGGCATGGTTTCTGGAGGCAGCCTCAAGCAAATGCATGTGAATGAGTTCTTTTAAGGTGTATATTTAACTTTTTTACACTTTTGTCTCGATATTCAGAATTAAAAATACTAAAGTTGCCTTAATTTAATTTATTTAATTTCCAAGGAGAACTAAAGCAGATTTAATTAAGGACACTGACATTCTGGTTAAGAGTGTCCACATAATACTGTTTAATGCAGTTAAATTCTTACCTTTTCAATTTGCATCTTTAGGTTTTTCAGGCTGCTTTTCCAGTGTGGCCCTGAGAAGGCAAATACCAAATGCATTACTGTTTGAAGAATGTCATGATAGTGTGCAATGCTAAACAAATACGTATTATTTTCTGGTCCCAGTTAATCTATCATGCACATATTTCCATAGATATTGCTACTTAGCAGAGGCAACTGCATAAACACATGCAACTGCATGCTCACGTGGCACATATTTTTGATACTTCTGTTAAAATTTGAATTTTACTAAAATTGCACCTGGAGTTTGCATGGAAAACTTACATCAGAGCATTCTTTCAACTGTATATGATATTTACCGTTGTAGAAATTACAAACATGCCCAATGTAAACAGATGAGCTCCTATTTAACAGGAGATGTCTGTACTTCCTTGGCTCTCCAGACCTTCTCTGACATCAGTCGTTATCTCTAAAACCCCTCTGGGATTCCCCAGTATTAGATCCAGACCAGCCACAGTGTAGGACAGGTAACTTAGTCAGAAGAGCCATGGGGAGGCCTCAAGCACCATGGCATTTTCCAATCATAATGTTTACATCCCCCGTTTATTAAATTGATTTTGGTAGGCTCTGATTTCCCCTTGTAAAACATTAGCCCTGTAAGTGAGCCGGCAAATACCTCAGAGGTGTTAGTACTGGGTTGCAAGCCCTTTACAGCTGTGGTCCATCAAAAGTTGCAGTGCTGGCAAGCACAGCCAGCTGAGCAGAAAGCTGCCCTGGGCTGGCAGTATTTCTCTATCTTCATCCCTATCACCCATGGCGTTGCTGGCAGAGGCAGTGGCAGAGGCCACGCAACAGCAGTTCCTGGGGACCCTGCGGTATTGTGAAAGAGGAGTCTGGAGAAGAGTCTGAGGGCTGCCCACAAGCAGGAGTTAAGGATTCATCATAGAATCAGCTGAGTTGGAAAGGACCTCTGAGATCATCAAGTCCAACCCTTGATCCACTACCACCATGGTTACTAGACTATGGCACTAAGTGCCACATCCAGTCTCATCTAAAAAATCTCCAGGGATGGAGAATCCACCACTTCCCTGGGCAGCCCATTCCAATGGCTGATTACCTCTCTGTAAAGAACTTCTTCCCAATATCCAACCTAAACCTCTCCTGGC
>VXAY01004849.1:343-53015 GCA_013399855.1 Oxyruncus cristatus
CTTGGCACTCCATGCACACCTAGAGCTTCCTCTGCTGGCACCTTCGGTCTGGGAGGAATCTTCGTCCGTCTTCAATTTTGGCCGTCAGACCAACAATTGCCGGGCACTTCTTCTGATCCCAAACAAATGCATTTCTACCCAGCAAAAAAAGCCCTCACCCTTTGTCTCTGCTGTGCAGTGGGTGGGGCCCTCTTGGCACTCCATGCACACCTAGAGCTTCCTCTGCTGGCACCTTCGGTCTGGGAGGAATCTTCGTCCGTCTTCAATTTTGGCCGTCAGACCAGCAACTGCCGGGCACTTCTTCTGATCCCAAACAAATGCATTTCTACCCAGCAAAAAAAGCCCTCACCCTTTGTCTCTGCTGTGCAGTCGGTGGTCCACTCTTGGCACAGCTTGCTGTGCTGGCAACTTTTGTCTGGGTGGAATCTTGGTCCGTATTCAGTTTTTGGATTCAGACTGGCAACTCCAGTGAATTGTTCTGGAAGCAAACAAATGCATTTCCACCCAGGAAACAAAGCCCTTACCCATTGTCTCTCCTGTGCAGTTGGTAGGCCTCTGTAAGTTTCTTTCAAGAAATGTCTACTTCTAATCCCTGCATTCTTTTGAAGTCACAGCTAAAGGACTAAAGTGCACCAAAATCCAGGCATGTATCAGTGCTCCTCTATGAGAGGGACACTGTTGAGCTCTGCCTCTCTGCAGAGACATGCTGCTGATGGAAAATAGCAAGAAAATGCTCAGAGAAATGTTGGCTTACAGCTATTCTCCAGTTCTCCATCTGGGCAGGGCAGGGCAGAGCAGAGCTTTTTCCTGAGCTGTGAAATGCTCACAAAGTCCTGCTGGTTATACAGCAGTTTTACTAGGACAAAAAGAAAGTTTTCTCTTCAGTGCTACCTTCTTGCTTTGGGCTATTCAGCAGTGAGAGAGCGGGAATGAGCCTTCCTTTTCTGAGTTGTCAGCAGAGTAGAAGTGCAATGGGAATTGGCCCCCAGGCTGGAGATCAAGAGGGAAGCAAAGCTAAACCTGGCAGAGTGATACATTAAGGCATTAAACGATCTTTCCCTCAGTCTGTGTCAGCTTTCAGGTTGCTTGCAGGTGTTTTCACGAGCTTCCCTGATCCAGTATCACCAATACTGAGAACATACTATATATTTATATTTATGACCATAAATCTCCATGACCACCCCAGAAGGAACACCAAACTATCATTCTTGCCTCCCACTTCAAATCTCACAGCTCCAAAAGCCCCCACTACTACTAAAAGACTGAAGACAACAATGTGTTTTGTTTAAATAGATTGGAGCCTTGTTGCTGGCTTTAGGCTAGTGTTTCTGCTGTCCCTCTGGTTGCGTTTATCCATGACTTTCCACTAGTGTAGAGTAGGAAAAGCCATGCAGCTTCCAGGGCTGGGACATATCCAGTGCTGCTCAGCCTGGTTTTCCATTCCCAGTGCTCACACAGCTTGGGAGAAGGAATATTAAAGCCTTGGACTCGGGCTGAGGCAGGAGAACCCCACTAGACCTCTGGCCCGCTGGAGCAAGATTTCATACATTATGTTCCTGTATCAGCTGAAGTCGACCCTGAATTCCTTAAAAGCATCAGACTAAGACTGCCTTAGGCTCTGCATATGAGCAGATACAGAAGAGACCCTGCCCTCTGGCCTAAGGCTTATTTATTGCCTAAAGGCAAAGATACTTTGCAGACAGAGCACTGTTCTTAGTCTCCAAATGTAAGCTCCTTAGCCACTTTTATTTTTAGATTAGCTATTTTTAAGGGATTGTTTGCAGCCTACTTACTAAGAGGTTTTTGATGCTCACATTTCTCAGTACTGAACACTGGGTTTTTTGCAGATACGTCGCACCAGTTATCTGTCTACTGACTGGATCATAGAACTTGGCCTTGGCAGGCATGGGAACTCTAACTAAAAAAAAACAAGTTAGTGAAAAAAAAGAAAAAAGAGAATTCAAAGTTGCAGTGACTCAGTCACTGGTTCACATCACTCTGAGAATAGAGATATTCCTGGGGTTGAGATTCCTTTTCCAAGGGTGATGCAATCTGCAAGTTTTGGCCTCTCAGCACTTTTAAAACCAGGGTGCAAAAGATAGAATTTGGCAATGTATTTCAGGGCTGTTACATTGACAGATATTTCTCTTGTATTTTCAATTGTAACTTTAAACTTTCAACTTTTCCCCTAAAAAGCAAGGGGGGGGGAGAAGCAGGGAGAACCCCATATTCCCTTAGTAAAAATCGGAGTTTGCTGATGGACATACAGCAAAGGAAAGAGAAGTGTGCCTGGGCATGGATACCACTGTGGTTTTAGTTAGGGATCAGCCGACTGGGAATGACAAAGTTTATCACCCTCTGTTTGCTCGGGAGGGCATCTCAAGTGCTCTGTAACACAGGCTTGTGTTTTGCTGAAGGTTTCTGTTGGCTGTCACCAAGTCCCTGATCCCAAGATGGCAACGAGCCGAATGTTTGTTAACCTGTTACCACTTTTTTTTTTCCTACCCCAATCTTGGAGGAAAAAATACCAGAGCCATGAGCACAGCCTGGAACCTGAGAAGCCTGAGCTGGCTGTGTCTGCTTTGATCAGGCCCTTAAAACCAAGGAATGGCAGGTCCAGGACCTGCCAAGCCACAACTCCTCCCCAACAATAGAGGGTCTGGGGTGTTTGTGTTTAGAAGCATCAGAAAAAGCTGGGAAGTAGGACATGCCTGTCTGCTGTGTGCTCACGTAATACTCTCTTGGCTTGTTACAAGCCCACAAAACCCTGCCAGGCTGTTACTACCATTTTTTCCTCCTAATGGAGACAATCCTGTGATTAGCTCAGTTGGTTAGAGCCATGGTGCTAATGACACCAAGGCTGTGGGTCTGTTCCCCTCTATGGGCTGTTCACTTAAGAGTTGGACTTGCAGGTCCCTTCCATCTCAGAATATTCTGTGATTCTGCGAACTGTGCTGGATCCCAAGTGCTCAGATGCACCCAAATCTCCTTTCTGGATGGAGAAGACATCAGCCTTCTGCCTATTCTGCACCACAGTTGTGTCTGGAAGTTACACAGAGACCAAACCACGCTGCCAGTCACTGCAGCTTTGCTCTGCAAGGCTTTCACACCCAAATCCAAAAGTCAAATATCAGTTTGATCAAAGTCAAATGTTAGACTAGATGAACTTCTCTGCATTATATATATATGTATTCAACCTGACAAAGGTAAGTTTAGCAGCTTTTTACTAATCATCTCTAGGAAGAAAGACTACATAAGCAGGTCTTCTGATGTATGATCACAGCATCAATAACAAATCTCTGTAAAAAAAAAAATAATATTCCCCAACTACACCAAAGAGAAAACTAAAAAGGCTTGACTATACCCCAGAAGCTCCAGCTGGTCCTGTTCTGACCCAGGTTACTCAGTGTCCAGCATCAAAGAGCAGATGCTGCCCATAGCAATTTTTGCTACAACTCTGAAGGATTTGAGCCAAGAGTACATTCCAAATAGCTGCATCAGTACAGACAGGCAAGCCAAGAGATTTGTAATGTATTTTTGTAAGACCAGTATTTTTGAAGACCAGTAACTGCACTTAGTCCTCCAAATCATTGCTGATGCTTGTATGTAAACAGCATAGGGGGGTTGTATTTTTAGCATAAAAAGCAAGGACCAGAATGGTTTCTATACCATATCCATTTTTACTTCTGTACTGTGCTTTCTTCTTACTAGATTTGCCGTATATTTCTTCCTTCATTTATGGTAGGGTGGCAAGTACTTGTTTGCTTCTCCAGATGGAGTTTTAATACACACACAGCAGTTCAAGCTGGGAGAGGTTGACCAGTTCCTGCTTTGGCAACATGGAAGTCTGTGACTTTCTTTCCAGCGTCACAGTGTTGTTTAGAGAGCAAGTCAGCCTCTAACCCTACTGCATTAAGTGGTTGTGCCTACTATGGCAAAACTGTCACAGCCAAACCGTGCGTGTCTGTAGCTTAGAAGCACCAAGGAGATAATTTTAGCTCTATTTGACCTTTTAAATCAGCAATTAGAACAATGGTATATTTAACATTTTAGTGGGATGTGTCACTGACTCTAAGGAACAGCAGCTCTCTCACCATCGGGGGAACCCGGAGTTACTAAATAACAGCAACTTCCCACAGATAGGAAAAAAATCCTGTCATTTTAGAGCACAGCATGTTGCATGTTACACAAATTAAAAGAGCTACATGATTCTTGCAAGACCATTGTTCTGGCAATAGATGTTATAGATGGGGTACAATCAGAGGGACACTTGGCAGTAGATTCTCCCTTCCTCCATTTCCTCCTCCTTTGGGTTCACTTGCCTCATAAACATCATGTCTCATGATGCTTCCCTCCCACTCTTAGATCTGCACTGGCATTTGCTTAGCAGTCCCCTGGCACTACTACAACTTTCCATAGCAAAGGATGTTAAATGAGACTGTAATCATAAACCCAAGGAACTACTGAGGACTGAAAGGCAACTAAACCAGACATGAAACAGTACAAAAATGCAAAATATCCTTGGAATATCCCTGTTGGGAACTCCCTGAGAGATGGTGGGAAAAATGTTCCCTTAAAAATCTGATCCTGAGTAGAGGAGGGTCTGCGAGACGCAGCCAAAAACGGCAGACTAAATCTGACATCCAAAACTGAACTGTCACAGGTAGGGCTGGGGAACAGAGCACAGCCAAATCTGCCTCGTCATATCCAGGGATGAAACAGCAGAGACAGGGCCAAAACCTGCTCCTGCTGACTGGCAGTGATGTCTGCTCCAGAAGCTGTATAGGAAGGTGCATTGTGACAAGAAGTGAGAAAAGGATGGATTTCCACCGTCCAAAAGTTGCTGCTGCCAAACTCCTTGCACTGAAGGCTGTCAATTGATACCAACATCAGACCAAATTTGCCCTTCCCACCTGGGGTACAATCAGAGGGACAAAAATTCACCATGAAGAGGTTGCTCCTTGTTCCTGTCGTCTAGAACTATCTCTTAGCAGGAAAAATATTACCTCATCCAGGACAAGCATGGATACTAATTCATTAATTTAAGACTTTGTAATGCTAATGGTACATTTAGGTGCCCTGAATCATGCCAAGTGCAGTGGATTTTTACATTAGCACTAGTAACAGTTGCCCATCCTGTTCCCAAGGTGCAGGATTCATCTGAACTTTCCCCCTGAAAATATTTTTTTGTGTGTTGTGTAAGCCTTTAAAATCACAGATAAGGTTCAATCTTCTCAAAGCAGGGACTAGCACAAACTGCCTCCTGCGTAACACACCCTGCTTGTGCAGTGCTCCAATTCTTTCTCAGAGGCCTAGCATGCTTTAAACTAAATTGCAACATCTTCCCTGCCCCCCCCCAAAAAAAGTTAAATGAGGTATTGTTTACATGGTCTCTTGCTCATTTAGCTTTTAGATTGGACATGCTGTCTTACTTCAAGCATGACCCAAGACGGTCTTACTTCCCTGCCAAGAAATAACTGACCACTGATTCATTAGACTGAATGCCAAAGAGACTAGCAGTCACAGTGATATAGTAGCTATTTTTAAAAATGCGTTTAAATGCAATATTTGGACAAAATGAAGCCCAGAATAGTCTCTAAATAGTGTGCTACATACCTCCAGGGATGGTATTCCATTTCTGAAGGTAATACAGCTTCCCAGATATTCCAGTCATTGGCCTTGAGCAGCTATAGAAGCACAAACTTTCAGCAGGTACACATGCATACACATGCTCTGGACAGACTTGGGTAAGATATGGACAGGGAGTATAAGGGTCAAATGATTGGTTTCAACCAACACTTGGACTTTTATGCTGATTTTTATAGTAGCACAGGACGTCAGGTTCACCAGCCATGATGATCTTTAGCTCTTTCCTCCCCCCTGCCCCTCCATGGCAGCAAATACCTGATGTGTCTACTTGTAGCTTTAGTGCCTCCCATGCTGCAAGGAGTGTTTTCAAACCACAGAACTGTCCTTACAGCTGCCCCGTGTCCAGAGAAAGGCCAGAGGGGTTGCTTGTTGGTGGAACAGCTTGTGAGCTGCCCAGGAGGCCCTGATAGTTTACTGCCATCTGGGTTCTTCCTTCCTCCCACTACACGATCAGATTTACAATTACAAATCCCCAGGTCTTCCCACAGCAAATGCCAACAGGCGAGGTTGTCATCCTAGGAGTATTTCATTGGAAGTGACCTTTGGAATCTCTTTCTATTCCAACTTCCTGCTAAGAGGAAGATGATTGCCAATGCTAGATCAGGTTTGCTGCGGCTTTGTCTAGCAGAAACTTGAACCTCCTCCAAGGATGGAGGTTCCCCCAACACCTCCGCTGCACCTCTTCCCCCTGATAAAGTTTCTCCCCCAGCATCCAGCTCGAACCTCCCAAGCCACAGTTTGTGACGTTTGCTTCTGGTTACACCATCTGCCACCGCCAAGCAGAGTTTGTCATCTTTTCAACTGCCCTTCAAGAGGCTGGTGGCTACTATTACATTGTCCTTTTTCCTCCTGGACGTGCCAGTACTTTGTTGCTGGCCCTTACAGTGGGACATTCCTCACAAAGGAGGTCACCAGCAATATCCTGTTGGATAGCTGTGAGCACTTGGCACCTTTCAGCTGAAGTTCCAGTATTTGCAAACAAGCCACGTAGCATCCACGCAAGTGGGCGTGTTTCACAATCACATGCCTTGAGTCAGGCTTCCAAGGGCAAGATTCTCTGCCAGGAATCTCTTAGCAGCTGCTCTTTCAGTTTCCCTGCATCCTTCATGGAGAGGAGAGATGGGAGGTTGTATTTTCTTGAGCTCAGATTCATCAAGCATCATCATGTAAACAAAAAATACAAACCCTGTAATAAAGACGAGCAGCACCGCTGCAGGACAAGGTTAACTCAAGGTTTCTTTCCAGGACAGGGTTAACTCACCCATATTCACAGAACTCATGTGCAAGGACATGTCAAATGAGAATGCTGTGGAGCCAAGTCCAAACAAGGTCCAGTGTTAAGGAAGTGCCCATATGGGAATGATCACTATAATCAATGCAACCCAGTTTTAGTGACAGAGCTCATGGGACGCCCTTCTCGAGAGGGTAGGAGGAGTGTGCAAGGTGTGCAAGCGGGAACCAAGAGGAGAGATGGGATATGCAAGGTAGGACATCAGCAGCCCCATGAAGAAGAGGTCTCAGCTTCATGCTCACCTACCTGGCAGGTGAAAGGTGTTCTGTTTTGAGGGTGTTGCCACGGCAAAATCTTCCTCAAAAAGTGAACGGGCCCAACAAGACCACGTCTTGGTTTCCTTCATGTAGACATATCTGCTCCTCTGAGGGCAACCAACAGCTATCAGAACAACCAGTTCAGGGAGAAGAGATCAAGTGGGCCCTACAAAAGGCCATGCCCCTTTCTCCTGTGCGTCCAGAGCCCAGGGAGAAGGAACTGATGGAAATCAAACACACCCCAAGAGATACAAGGCAGGGGTCTTGCAGCATAGCAGAGCACAGCAGGAAGCTGCTTGCACCAAGGCTACACAGTACAGCTTTGGTCTTCAGTCACCCCCACTGCAGAAGGGTGAAAGGGGACCAGAAGCAGGCAGTAGGAGCATCTCAGTTCAGGGAAGAAATGTAGGAAAACTAGATAAAATGGTAGAATATCAAATGCAGAAGGGGAAAGGGAACAGTAGCAATATTTAAAATAGATAACTGAAGGTGGGCAGCCTACCTTCCCTACAAGCCAGGACTCAGCACCTAAGTCCTTTAGGCTCTTCTTTAAAAGCCATTGGTCCCTTATTTAGGACAAAATCACAGCAGCAAGAAGCCTCCCCCACACCTATATACAGACGCTGATCAATTCTTTAAGGTAACTGTAGCTGACTCTCCCTTCTCTTGTGCAAACCTGCCTCCACGACCCAAATCAGGTGCTAAAGACAGGGAGACAATACATTAATCTTTTCCAGCCCTGATGTTCTTTCAATGTCTTATTTACATGTTGCTGCAGAAAAAAAGGAGAAAATAGGTATTTGGTGTATCATTGATCAAAGGAGATTTTAATGAGATTCAGAAAGGTTTAATCATATTCCCCACCTAGAACTGGGCTGCATTTTATGGATAAGTCGGATCACAAGGGTGTATAATTCCCACCTCCCATGAAGCCCAAAAAGGCCGATAAAGACTGCTTAGAGACAGAATTTTATGTCCTTAAACAGCAAGGTATTTATTAGCGATCACGGGAAGCCCCAGCTCGCACTGGACAAAGAGCTTCCAAGTGGTCAGTGTAAAGACAGGTAATTTATACAGCTCTTGAGAGTGAATACAATATCTCTACATACATATTCATTCCATTACATTATTAGATTACAATATTCATAGCAGGTGGAGTTAAGGCAGAGTTTGGGGCGTGGTCTTTATTTTGAGGAATAATTTGGTGGTACATCCTGTTACTTCATCTCGGGGGTCTTGGAATTTCTCCTCTTCCTCAGGTGTACTTTTGAATTCCCCATTGTCTTTGTCCCAGTCACTGAAGCTTGGAGAAAGCCTTGGTTTCAGGCCTACTTTACCTATTCAAATGTCCACCCTAGCTTACTTTGCCTTAATTTACTACCTTTAGGCCCTTTGTGTAGTGTTCCTAATGTTCTTCTGTGGGTCTAAGTCTGCTGAACTGAACAGAACAACATCTTCTTTGAGCAGGGTAAATATGAGGGGGGTTAGCTTTCTTAGAGCAAGATACTTTGGTTAACCCTTTTAAAGCCTTCCTTTGCTTCACCCAGGAGGGAGTCACTTCAGGCTTCCCACAAAACATTAAGCTGTGATTTGCAGAGGAGAAATTCAACGGGATTTTTGTGAAGTGACCTAGAAGAGGCTGTGGGGTTCCACTAGCAGAGTGTGTGAGCCACCACTTACCTATGGATACCTAAAAAAGGAAGTGCTGCTCAGCTGCCAGGTAATGGTTTGCTTCAGCGATTCACGGTGATTCAGAGTCACTTGCTTTGTGAGTCAATGTTTCACAACATTTGGGTACAGGATCTGACTCCCAACCACCTTGGTGAAGTTGCTCATGAAAAGGAAGAGATTCTCACAAGACTGTAGTTTACCTGAATTTTGAAATTATACATTTCTGTGACCTTGCAACTTCAATAATCCTAACTGCACTTTGCCAGCTGAGATGATGATGATGTAACGCTGAGGAACAGGTAAAGGATGGGATGGTTTGTCTGCACTACTGTGACCTTGGTAAATTATTTTCATGTGCCTCAGATTCCTGCTTGTGAAATTGGAGGGAACTAAAACCTCATTTCTTCCACAATGTGGTTATTCTGCCCACTCAGATGGTAACTTCTCAAGACAGGCCAATGCAAAGCAAAACACAGACCATGAAGAATAATAAAGCAATTAATCAACGTCCTGTAATCATTGGCATCTGCTTGCAGAAGTGATTTGGTGGTTATAAATTGCTGTGGGCCCAAGGCAAGAATCAGAGAGTCTTGGTTTTCAGAGATGAGGAAAAAAATCTGCTTTTATATGAAGAATTTACAGATCATTGGTAAGTTAAATCATCTTTTATTTCCCAAAGAAACAAAAAGATTAAATAAGATCCTGAAGTGCCTTATTTTCAGTAATGGGAAAATAAATCAAGGTGAAAGTTACTAATCTGAGCCATATATGATGCAAACAGATCTGGGAAGACAAAAGGAAGAAATGCAGAGATAGTTATAGTCTTGTTAAAGCAGCAGAGCTCATATCACCCATCACAATAAACCAGGTGCTTGGTCAGAGAAAGAAGGACCTTTTCCTTTTCTAACTTGGGTGTGTTCAGAAAGAAGGAATCATGCTTGCCTTGGAAATTACTTATTTCTCGTGTGTTCACTAAATTCTTCCAGTTTGCTAATTTAAGTGCTGTGGATCACATGGGAAGACTCATTATATGACCGGTAATATGGATGTTAGAACACCCATAACTGGTTGATGTCAGCTTCTCCCTAATTTCCACTCAAGTAACACTTTAAACTAGGTCAGAGCATTAATTAACTATTGTATGAAATCTCTCCTCAGCCCATCCAGCCTCCCATTGGCTAATTAATTAAAATCAGCACCAATCTTGGGCTGCTACTTTGCAGCAAAAAAAAAAAAAAAAAAAAAGCAAAAAACCCCCCTGTAATTATCCTTTTGGGGGAATGGGGAATAAATTAATCAGGTTACTATGTATTAATGCTGCCTCAGCTGCTCTCTTGTAGCTAGAAGCCAGAATCCTCTCTATCCTGCTTGGGTTTCAGGAAGATAACTGGGTCACAGGAACACATGCCGTGGCATCACCCTTTGCTGTACTTCAGCTCAACAAATATTTGTTGCAGATAATCTCCTTAAAATAGAGGCTAGTTTCCTCCAGCTTTCTTGTTGGAAACTGGCTCCCTGAGCACCTTACAGGGGACACACCTGGCCTTAGAAAGGTTTGAGTTCATGCTGGCAATGAGCTGGGCTTTGCATTCATGGAGCAGCTTCTAGAAACCAAGGCATGGTTTCTCTTGAGGATTGCTGGCCAAGCACTGCAGGTTCCTTCACAGGTGTGCTCCACAGTGTGCCTGTCACTCACAAGCAGTACCACACCAGGTTAACACCCATCAGACCTTGCCTGTGTTGAGTCAGCAACTTCTATGAAGCAAAACTTAGGCAGGAATTTGATTCCTGTTTTGGGATAGGTCTGTGCCACTCAACTGGCAAAAAGGTTCTGATGTTGACTAGTTCTTTAAAAGTGTGCCAATAAAGGGTCACTTACATCCTGACTGTGAAAATGCTATTTCATGCTTTGGATGTATGAGAAATAATTGAAGAGATCAAACAAGATAATTGTCAAGGTAGTAAAATTAGAAAGACTACAGTAAGTAGATAGGCTGAACTAGGGATTAAAAGGACAGAGGTTCTCCCATAGCTGGCCATCAGAACAGTTTCCCTGCAACTAAACTTTCTGGTGTTGCACCAGAGAACTCCTGGCATCTGAAGCTGTGCATTTTGTGCTGACAATACACTTGAGTCCTAAAACCAAGCACCACTTTCCCAGTTCTTCACATTTACCTGCTACTGGCAGTATCCAAAGGAATATGCCTTTGTGCTGCACCTCTGGGACTGACTGCCACAAATTTGCAATCAAATCCTATATTTTTGTCTTTGCTAAGCCTTTTCCACTGGTGACCAAAGTCCTAATGCTAATATTCGTTCTTCCTCCTCTGTACAGAAAATTGCTGGCAGTTTTAATGACAGGTTGTATAAACACTGTCTCCTTAAGTGGAAAGGAGATTGTATTTCTCAACCATTTCTTAAAAGAGCAGTCCCTTAGGAAAATCCATGGCATTGCTGCAGAGCAGAGATCCAGTTAGGGTGAAACAGTGCTCAGGACTGGGAGTTAAACCCACCCGGGACATTAGGTAGTGCTAAGTCTCCACAGAGGCTGTAAGTCTCTGTGAAACAATGGAGATACCCATTTGTGTGCCTGCCACATCACTGGGGACGTCACTGCTTACAGCTCATATCCTGCTTGCTTTTCTTAAGCCCACAGAGCACAGAGACACTATTCTCAAGCCAGCTTTCATATTCCATGCTTCCTTTGTTGTCCTTATCCAAGTTACTGTTGTTGTTAGAGGTGCAAAATACGACGTGGCATTTTGTCTGGGAGAATAATAAAGCCGTGTTTATACTTTGCAATATGAATATGATTAAAGACAAATACGGCTCCCTCTGATCTCTCAGCTCTCACGAACTCTTCACCCGATTCCGAACTTTAAGATTTCATCTAACAGATTTTATCTGTAGAAAGATCTTATTTACAGTTTATCTTTATTGCCTTTGTGCAAGATGGGATCACACCATGAGAACAGAAGACACAACAATTAGACACTTTAGAAGGAAAAAAACACAACTATAAAACACTGATTATCCTAGGACTTGTTCTCTTAAAACAACAGTTGCAAGGCAATGTGTGATGTAAACCATGATAATTACTTCCCCTTGCAGTAAAAGCAGTACTTTACTGTTCATAAAGCAGTTCTTCTTTATCTCTTTGCACATTGAGATAGGAAGCATCCAAACATAAGAGAATAAAGTTAGGATCTAAAATGGAATGTATTTTTTCTGTTTTCTAGATTAATCATCAATAACATGGCCCATGCTAGTGTTATGCTGCTAGACACAGCCATTTCTTACATCCTTCTTGTGTCCTGGAAAAGATCTGGTCATTTAATTCTACCTGCTTTTCCAGATGTAGCCTATCCTTGTGGTGTCTGAGCCTCCTTCTGAAATTAATTCCTCAATCTTGGCCACAAGGTATTAATCCAGAATTAATTTCTCTGTCTCCTCAGGACCTGTACCACCTCCCTAGGTCACTGCATAAAAGGTAGAAGCTGGTGGGACAGAGCTTCACTCCATGTTTCCTGCATGTTCTCACCTCTAAACACATTCCCTGCTGGTTGTGGACACAGATGGCAAAAGCACTGTTTCTCTGGCTTAATGAACTGCTGGGAGTTTTCTTCTCCAAAGGGAAATCTGCACAAGCTGACTCTGAGATCACACAACTGCAGAAGGGTAGGAGTGAGAAAGGACCTCTGGAGGTCATCTGGGCTCACCCTCTGCTCAAGCAGGGCCACTTAGAACTGGTTGCCCAGGTCATTGTTCAGCCTTTGCCCAGGACAGATGGAGAATGACAGCTCTAACCTGTAAAAATCTTGGAGAGAGCCCAAGGTGCCAAATAATCTGGCACATTTCAGCCTGATTACTTTAGCAGACAAATGACTCCATGTTTTTACGTCCCAGGTAAGGTTTGTTTGAGGTATTAAGGAGAAAGGGTGTTTGTGGATAAACAACAGCCTGCATGAAAAAACATGGGCTACGGGGTGCTAAGTGTGACCCCCCCGAAAATTGCTACCACTTAGGAATGAATCACAGAATCAACTAGGTTGGAAAAGACCTCTGAATTCACTGAGTCCAACCTATGACGGAACACCACCATATCAACTAGACCATGGCACTCAGTGCCACATCCAGTCTCTTCTTAAATAACTCCAGGGACAGAGACTCCACCACCGCCTGGGCAGCCCATTCCACTGCCCAAACACCCTTCCTAAGAAGTTTTTCCTAATGTCTAACCTAAATCTCCCCTGGTGCAGCTTAAGACTGTATCCTCTGATCCTATTGCTGGTTGCCTGGGAGAAAAGACCAACCCCAACCTGGCTACACCCTCCTTTCAGGCAGTTGTAGAGAGTGATGAGGTCTCCCCTGAGCCTCCCTTTCTCCAGGATGAACAACCTCAGCTCCCC
This sequence comes from Oxyruncus cristatus, assembly GCA_013399855.1. Lineage (NCBI taxonomy): Eukaryota > Metazoa > Chordata > Aves > Passeriformes > Cotingidae > Oxyruncus > Oxyruncus cristatus. The sequence goes on from VXAY01004849.1 coordinate 13,621, forward strand.
CAGCTGCTCCTCATAGGACTTGTTCTCCAGACCCTTCACCAGCTTCATTGACCTCCTCTGGACTCACTTCAGCATCTCATGTCCTTCCTAAATTGAGGGGCCCATAGGTGGACAGAGCACTCCAGGTACGGCCTCACCAGTGACAAGTACAGGGGAAGAACCACTTCCCTGTTCCTGCTGGACACACTACTCCTGACACAGGCCAGGATGCCATTGGCCTTCTTGGCCACCGCACTGCTGACTCATGTTCAGTTTCCTGTCAGTCAGTACCCCCAGATTCCTTTCTGCCTGGCCACTATCCAGCCACTCTGTCCCAAACCTGTAAGTGCTCCATGGGGTTGTTCCTCATGCAGGACCTGACACTTGGCCTTGTTGAACCTCATACTGTTGGAAGGTCCTGGGTTCAGCAAAACACGAGGAACACGCTAAATCTGGAGAACACACACACTTATATTGCCCTTGAGGCTCTTGCTGACCTGGGATGAGGACTGGTTCCTTTCCCCCATGACAGCTGTGGGTACTGTCTCCACAATATTCCCAACCCTTGTCCTCCATTTAAGAGGCATTCAGTGTGGAAGTCACTACGAGGTGTCAGAGGGTGAGAGACCACAGTGTTAAGGCCTAAACTGAAGTCAACATGTGCTCATTGATGGATACAGATGCTGGATCAGGCCTTTAGCAAATAACTAATCCCATCCTGAGTTGGGGACAGCTGAGTGGAGGCTTGTACACGTGCTTTCCAGCTAATGATTTATTCACATGAATAATCTTCCATTGTGTGAACAGTCCTACTGAACACAAGGACTACAGCATAACTAAGGGCTGGAGGATGAAGCCCTAAAATAAGATACAGGCTAAATAAAGTATGATATTAGAGCTATTAATTAATGTTTACAAATAGGCATATAAGGAAGTCAGGATGGCCAGGAGTCACAAGGCTTCCCTGCTTCCTGAGCTTATAAGCAAAACTGTTCTCAGGGCAAAGCCATGGTGTTATTTTTAAATACAGCCACCATCTGTAAGCTGAGGGTTTTTTTTGTAACCTATCTGTGAGTTGGCAATGTCAGCCAGGGTATAAGTTCTGGCAGGAGCTTAGTGTTATTCTATGCAAGTCATCCTCCCTACTATCTTCTCAGCTAGTGATAATTTTGCTTTTTATTTTTTTTTAAATGCTTGATAAATAAAATAAAATAAAAAGTAAAATAAAAGTTTACTTGGCTAGACAGTGTGTTTATATTTTTCTGCTTTCTGAATCCACACACTGGTTTTGGACTATATTGACAAAGTGGAAAGGGCCTTTGGGATCTGTGCTGGGAGCCTCACAGAAGACATTTTATTTGAGGAGTTAGTGACCATGAACAGACCAGGTCCACCCTAACAGGCTTTGGATGCAGGGCTTGATCAGCTCCTACATTGGCATGAATAGCCACTGCAAGGGAATGTGCTGGAGTCCTTAGTGCCAGCCTGTGCTGTGCACTGCTGGGTGTTCTGACAGAGGTAACAGTTCGGGCTGTCAGGAGAAAATACCTGGTTTTGTTTGTTACACAAACTGAAAGGGTTGGCATGGCAGGGAGGCAGAGCCTCTTCATGGACAGGATCTGCATAGCAGGCCATGGGAAAATCTATCTGGAGTCTGTCCCATGCCATTCGCAAGCCAGATTCCCAGCACTTGAGGGATGAAGGATTTGCTGGCTATCTGCATTCCTATTTTTGTTCTACTGTATTAAAATATCTTTTTTACAATGCCACTTGTTCTTGGGATTTTCATTTTGAGACGTAGAAAAGCCGTGCACCCTCTTGCCCTCCCAGTGGTGCAGAACAGGATCTTGATGACCTGGGACACGAGGTGCACAGTCAGGTCAGCAGAGGCAGAGCTCACGTGCCACTTCTGAGGGAAAGCCTGCAGCACATGATTAGTCTTTAAAACACGCAAGTGGGAAAGAGATGCTGACAGTCAGTCTTTTTCAACTCCATAGTCTGTAATATTTAATTTTAAAACATTTTTTTTTAAATGTTTAAATTCAGGTAATAAATATAAAGCCATCTCTGAGCAGTGCAGTCAGTTTGTGCAAGTGCGTGAGTTGGAAAAACAAGATAACTTTGTTTTGTCTCTGCAGTAGTAGTTTGAAAAATATTTTCCTTGTTGAAACAAAAAGGATTTTCTGAATACAAAACATCTGCTGTGTGAGAAGTTATTTGACAAAACAAACCATAACTCTTTATTTCAACTTAAAAATGTTAAAGGTCTGGAGCATGTTGCAAAACATACAGAAATAAACAGGAAATAAGTGACTGAGTACTCACAACATATTAAGATCAGTTCCCCTTGCTTTGCATTTAAATATAACCTTTCCCAACATGGGTTTTTTCCAAGAAATTTTTCTCTCTCTCTCTTTTTTTTTTTTTTTTTTCCTGTGGCTGCTGCTTTACCATTCCTGCTTTAGTTGAATTATTCCCCTTGGACCCCTAGAAAGTTCAAAATAAACACACTTTATTTCTACTTCACAGCTGGGGTCATAATCCTTATGCACAAGTCACAAATTGCACTTCAGAATGTCAAACCCTGGTTCATCTACTGTCTTTTCAATTAGGGTTTGAATTTGATTTAAATCAGCCTGATCTTTGACTTGGTTCAGGATCCTTTGCAGAAGATCCATGGAATAAAAGAATTAGAAAACTAGCATAACAATTTGTTGAGGCAAGGCAGTCTGCTCCCTCAGAATCAGCCTACTCCATTCAAAATTCTGCCAGTAATCCCATCTCTGGGCAGAAAGAATAGGATTTTGCAGGTCCCTTTTAACATCCTTTCCCTAGAAGACTCCTCATTTCAGTCAGCATCTAAGAATCTTCACTGATTTTGACTGCACACACACAGTCCGGAGCCCTGCCCAAAAAGAGAAGCCCATTGAGCGATCACACTTGTTTCTGTTGTTTGATTCTCAGCATTCATTAATCTAAAAGACCTTAATGTGGCCTTTCAACACTTAAAGGGGGCTTATAAGAAACGTGAAGAGAAAACCTTTTACCAAGGCCCCTTTTACCAGGGCCTTGTAATAGCAGGGCACAGGGTAATGGTTTTAAACTCAAAGAAGGTAGATACAGATTGGACACAAAGAAGAAATTCTTTATGATGAAGGTAGTGAGGCGCTGGACCAAGCTGCCCAGAAGAGTGGATGCCCCATCCCTGGAAGTGTTCAAGGCCAAATTGGGTGGGGCTGTGAGTAACCTGGTCTAGTGGAAGGTGACCCTGCCCATGGCAGGACTAGATGATCTTCAAAGGTCCTTTCCAACACAAACCATGCTATGGTTCTATGTTCTATAAAGCTTCCTTCCAACCCAAACCATTCTGTAATTCTTATTCCAGTTAACAAAGGTGAAGTTTAGTCTCAAAAAAAAGTCTTTTGAGTTTCATATTATCTCTTAACCCAGCTCATGTTCTAAGCCCCCACGATACTAGAACTCTGGTTTGTTTCAATAATGTTAAAACCTGGTTCAGTTCTTAAGGGCTGTAACTATTTATGGAGCAATACTTTGAAGGAAAACAGTAAAAATAATTATAGCTGCATCTTGCTCTGGAAGAGCGCAGGGAAACACCACAGGCTTGCCATTAACACTAGGAGATCATTTCTCTGCTCTCTCTTTGCTCCTCATGCTGCACATTTATCTGTACTTCAAAAATATGAAAGTTCTGTAATACAGTGCATAACTGGCCATAATTCAATCCTATCAGAATTTAAAGGCAAATACTTTTTCACCTTGGGAGTAGGTGGTGCTGTTCATGGAGCAGCAGACCTCCAGGCAACCCAGTCTGAGTTCAAGGCATCCTTAACAAAATCGGTAGGTGCCTCAGATTACCACCCTGCAAATCAGAGGGATTTTTTTTTTTTTTGCATTCCAGAAAAACGCAAGGTGCAACAAAAGGATACTTCCTATCCTAATGGTCTTCTAGAGTAACTCATGTAACTGGAGTCACCAAGTGACTGATGATGGCACCTTGAAATGGTCCCCCTTTCCTGCCAGTAGCACCCAGAGGGAACACGCTGCAGTTGGTGGAGTGCTGATCTGGGTTCAGGATGAGCAAACTCAGCCAGGGACTGCAGCACAGCTCTTCCTCACTGAGAGGCTTCCCCACAGATTCTTTTAATCATTATTTCCTCTGACTTCTCAGCAGGGTCAGGTCCCTAGAGGAAGAGTTGCAGTACAGCACAGAGGTTTTGCCCTACTGCGTGTTTTTTCCAGCGACAAGCAGTTTCCCTACAGTGGGAACAGCAGCTGAGCTTCATGGCAGAGCTGCCAGCACCAACAAAACAGAGCCTCACAACTTTAGTCAAGCAGTCATCTATCTGTCTGCAGCTTTACCTGCACTGGCCTGGCACACAGGCTTCGGGTCAGGCCAGTACTCCAGCACCCCTTGGTGTCTTTTGGGCTCAAGGCTGAAAGCAGTTGAGGAGGATTTGCAGTGCTGTTCTGACTCACAAAAAGGAGCATTCCTATTAACCAATAAGCAGCTACATTTTGAGTTCCCACTACCTCACACCAGTTACAGCCCAGATTTTTCAGCTTTTATTTCGCTACCATTAGTCCAAGTACTCCTTTTTTTTTTTGTATGAGTGTAGTGAGTTGACCCTGGCCAGATTCCTGGTACCCACTAAAATCGCTCTCTCACTCTCCCTCTGCAACTGGACAGAGAATAGAGGTTAAAAACAGCTAAGGATTCATGAGTAGAGATAAGAACCGGGAGAGGTCACTTACTGATTACCTTCACAGGCAAAACAGACTCGAAGTAGGGATAGTACTTATATTTATTGCTTACAGGATAAGAGCCAAAGAGAGAGAAATACAACAGTCTTAAAAACACCTTCCCCCCACCCCTCCTTCCATCTTCTCCCTCCTACCCCCCAGCAGTGAAGGGGGATGGGGAATGGGGGTTATGGTCAGTTGTTGTTTCTGCTGCTGCTCAGGAGAGGAGTCCTTCCCCTGGTCCCGTGGGGTCCCTCCCACAGGAAACAGTCCTTGATGGACCTCTCTGGTGTGAGTCCATCCCTCTGGCAGCAGTTTTTCCCAAGCTGCTGTCCCGTGGGTCACTCCTCCATGGGGTGCAGTCCTTCCTGAATGAGCTGTACTGCCGTGGGGCACCCACAGGTGCCACAAGTCCTACCTGGGAAAAATCTGCTCCAGCGTGGGCTTCCCTCTCCATGGCCTGCAGGTCTCTGGCAGGACCCTGCCCCATTCTGAGCCTCCCATGAGGTCACAGCCTCCTTCCTGCACCCACCTGCTCCAGCATGGGCTCCTCCATGGGCTGCAGGTGGGTCTCTGCACCCCGATGGTCCCCCATGGGCCGCAGGGGCTCAGCTGCCCCACCACGGTCTGCACCACGGGCTGCAGGGCCTCAGCTCCGGGGCCTGGAGATCCTCCTGCCCCTCCTTCTGCACTGGCCTTGGTGTCTGCATTGTTGTTCCCATGTTCTCACTCCGCTCTTCCCTGGCTGGAATTTCTTCCGCACCACAACCTTCTGTTCTTACACATGTTATCACAGAGGTGTTACTATCACTCCTAATTGGCTCAGCCTTGGCCAGCAGCAGGAATCCCGTCCTGGAGCTGGCCGGTATTGGCTCCATGGGACAGGGGAAGCTTCTGGCAGCTTCTAACAGAAGCCACCCCTGTAGCCCCATCCCCCCCGCTACCAAAACCCAGCCACAGAAACCCACTGTAGTGAGAAAACCAGCCAATACTCCAACAGATTTTGTACTGTTTCAAAAGTTTACCCGTACATGTCTTGGGTGAACCTGACAAACCAGTTTCTGCTGCTGTTACACAAAGGCTACACATTGTTCAGCTGTGCAGCGTGTCATTTTTATCACTGATCTTTCATTTTCATAGAGGTTGCTCTAAATTTTTAAGGCTTTGACTAAAATGTGAATGGCAAACTTGTGAACAGCTTCACATGGAGACAGCCACTGAGGAGAACTGTCAGACTCAATAAAGACTGTTGTCATCTTTGATGTTACATAAACCCTTATCTCTCTTCAGAAGTTTGGAAATGTGAGCTCTTTCTTCTTCCCAGCAAGGAGAATAAGAGTCAGAGTTGCTGAAAAGGCCTTCTTGGTTTGTCCCTTGTTAGCCTTAAAAAAAATAAAAAAAAAAAAATCTCTTTTTTGGATATTTCCAATGCTGTGGGCAGAATAGGCCCACTTTGCTTACAAGAGGCATTTGCTGAGCATGACAGAGAGCAAAGAATACAGAGTATTCTTGATAGGTGTAAAGTAAGTGACACGTTCTCCCCTTTTCCCTCAGAAGTCCACTTTGAGGTTGCTCACCAACAGCTGTCTCTGTTTGAAGTGATAAATCTGATTGAGCTGCTCTTTCTACAGCTCCACTGTCACAGCAAGCAGCTCTCTGGCAGCTGTGGAGAACTCAGCATCTGACATCCTGCTGATGTCCCCACTTGTACCAAGACAGCTCTAACATTCATCCAGCCTCAGTCTGAACTGTTTTAGCCCATTGACCCAACACAGAACTAACCTAATTAAAACCAAACAAACTAGCAATAAAACCAAACCAAACCAAACCAAACCTCCACTATTCTAGCTCAGTGAAAGTTCAGACAAGGGCCAGAGAAAATACAGAGGACAGGTAGGAGTGCAAGAGCAGGTGCGTGGTACCACCAAAATGCTGCAGCCAGATGTTAGACTGGCTTAAGGCAGGCACACCCTTAACTTCTCCTCAGGCTGAGCTTTGCTCACAAGAAAGAAACTGTGTCTCTGGGTATGGCTGCATTCCAGGAAAAACAGTGCAGTAAATCTGGGGTTAACACACGGGAATTGATACCTATTTAATAACTATAAAAAGGAAGAAATATCAGTCACAGTCTGTACTTTTAAAGAATTTGGTGTCAATAACAAACTTAAACACATTTCTCTGTCATTAGGAGTATATGGGGCAGATGGAAGAGAAATTAAAACGATAGAGGACAGGAAAAGCCAATGTTTTCCCCACTGGATTTGTCCCCACTTACTTTGTCCATCTCAGTATATTCAGTGGAGGGACACTTCAAGAAATGTCGAGTCTGGAATTACAGAGACCCAGTGGACAACAAGTAGCACATTTCTTCCCCTGTTGGGCCCTTCAGTGTTCACGTGGGTTACTGGGAACACCACTGTCCTTACCCCTCAAAACACTGGGCACCACCACACCACAACCCCACATTACCTATCATTAGCCTTGACCTGGAGAGTCCAAAGGAAGCACTTGCATCACTATCATTGTTATCTGGCAGAGCATAACACTCAGCCTCACATTGCATTTAAAGCACAAACATGACCTTTGAAATGGGATTTTAAACCACACCAGAGTCAAACCTTCCTGCTGTCACAAGAAATCCCTTCTCTCCTTATCTTAGGGCAGGTGTACCTCCTTATTGTTGAGATGAAAAAGAAAATTAAAAAAAGAAGAAAAGAACAAAAAAAAAAAACAAGTTAACATCATTGAGTCATATTCCATAACTGCTGTTCTTCATTTGCTGACCACCCTTGTCTCTTACACAGTGAAGTGGGTGCTGCTGGCAAAAGTAGCATAGGAAGTCTTGAGTACAATTTCAGAGACAACAAGACATGGAGACAATAACACAAGAAGATTTTGTACAAGTACACAAGAGAATGGCTTCTAATTGGTGTGTAGACAGAGCTAGGAGTTCACAGAATAGCAAATATACAATCATATATAAAAAATAAAACAAAGTTATGTGTACAACCTACTATATATATATGTAAGACAGACTATAGACCTTATTCTAGTTATAGTAAAAAAGTCCCCAAAAAGTTTCCTGTTTGTAGTTGACTTCAGCCAGTTCAAATGCTTTGGCTGTGTGGTACTTGAGTTCTTTAGTGTTTCACAAACAAACAAAACCAAAAAACAACAACAACAACAACAACAAAATCCGACCTCAAAAAAAAATCCAACCCCAGTTTCAAACCAAAAAGTCCACAAAACCAAAACCCCCCTAAATTATAAACATTTAATTTCAGAAAATATAAACCATCTTAGATCAAGAAGCAAGTCATGCTGACACCCTCATGACTAGATTATAATAGGTCCCATTTCTAATCCAAATCTAATTTCTGCAATATTGTATTAGCACCTGGGATTTTGTAGGGACTTTTTTTTTGAAAGTCTTCTATTGTAACATTGTCTACCACCAATGCCAGACTGTACAGGAAAATAAACGTTGTTTGAAAATGACTGAATTTTCTACAGAAGAAAGTGAAATATCTACAACTATTCCTTTTCATGCTATGAATTTGATAATTGTTAATAGTAGCCAATGAGGGTTTCATTTTATATCCACACTTTACATTTGTTACTTTATGTTACTTTATATCTAGTGATGCTCTCATCCACCTTGCAAAGCTCTAGAGGACATGACATAAGTGTTAATTCTCACTGAAGAATGCCATATGAAATTAACTTTCCCCTCCTCATAGAAGTTGGAAGTGGGAGGAGGGGAAGGAGGGCAGAGAAGAGGAATCAGAATTGGGAAGAAAACCCCTCAGTCCATAAATCAAGTGTCACAGAATCATAGAATGGTTTTGGCCTTGAGCCCTTTTAGGGACAGGGCATCCACAACTTCCCTGAGCATCCAGTGTCTCGCTAACCTCCAAGTACAGAATTCTCTCCTAAACCTCTAGTCTAAATCTTCCCTCCTTCAGTTTAAAACCATTCCACCTATCACTCTGTGCCCCTATAAAAAGCCCCTCTCCAGCTCCCTTGTAGCCCCTTTAGGTACTGAAAGGGACTCTAAAGTCTCCTGGGAGCCTTCTCCTCCCCATGCTGAAAAACTCCATAGCAGAGGTTCTCCAGCCCTCTAAGCACCTTTGCAGCTTTCTCTTGGCTTGTTCCAACAACAGCTTCTTCCTTCTTACATTGGAGACCCCAAAGCTGGACACAGCGCTCCAGGAAGGATCTCACCAGAGCAAAAGGGAAGAATCCCCTCCCTCGACCTGCTGCCCACGCTGGTTTTGGTGCAGCCCAGGATATCTTTAGCTCTCTGTGCACATTGCTGGGTCATGCTGAGCTTCTCATCCACCAACACCACAAAGTCCTTCTCCTCAGGCCTTCTCTTAATCCATTCTCCACCCAGCCTGTGTTTGTGCTTGGGATTTTCTTGACCCAGGTGCAGGACCTTGCACTTGGCCCTGCTGAACTTCACCAGGTTTGCACAGCCCCACCTCTCAGGCTGTCAGGGTCCCTCTAGATGGTATCCCTTCCATCCAGTGTGTCAACCCATCACACGTGTTCTCGCATTTGCTATCAGCACACCCCGTCTTTGTGTTAGGCAATGATCTGCCCTAGTCAGAGAAATCTGAGCTATTGCCAATCTAGAGTAGCATTCCACCTCTCCGTCTTCACCCTCTGCTTACCTTCTAGGCTTCCCCACTTCAGGCATTTTAAAAGTTTTAGACACAACGTTATCTTCTTGCTTAATTCTTATCTCCCACTTCTCTGATGTGTTTCTATGCTCTCTGACAAACTGCTAACTTGCCCACAGAGAAAAATATATTACACGGGCCTTTTTCTAATAATCCTTTCTCATCATTCTCCACGAGACTGAGAGGCTTTTGCCATGCCAATAGCATGGATCTAACAGTCTTGTAATTTTTATTCTTGCTTGATGCTTTCCAGTCTCTCAGCATCACTTTCCTTTAGTGCCTATAAATTGTCCAGATTTCTCACTAGGTGATGATACAGCAAGATTCTCAGCACCAAAGGAAAGGTCAGAAGTGCATTTTCGAGTGTAAGTGATTCTACAAAAAGATGCCTATTGCTAGGCCATCAATTGCATCACTTTATGAACTATTTTTGCTCACAGTAACCCACCAGACTGAAAACGACTGCAGAAAAATTAAGCGCAGCAAAATAGGGAGCGCAATTTATCTCAATATGCAGTTTTCATCAGCTGTGAGCCCTGGTGCCAGCAAAACCAGGTCACTGGAACTGATAATGCATACCATGAAAGAGGAAGAAGCACAGCTGTAATCTGATGTTCACAGTCTTTATTGCTACTTGGAACACCAATGAATCTTGATTATAGGTTGAATCTATAATTCTGGCAGCTGAAGAAAATAATATATTGGCTACGGAAGTGGACATAAAACCATGAAGGCATTTACTAGTGCCTGTTCAGAGTAAGTTTGCTCATGTATTGCATACGTGAGCCTCAACCACTTATTTACAGCACTTGGGCAAGTATGCATCTCATTATTTATAAAAACCAGGCTGCATGAGTTCCATTGGACTTCACATCTCAACCAGTGCAGCCTCAATGGTACTTTGATATTCTACCTACGGCACACAACACCTGCAGCCCCCTTCATGCCCTATTGTCAGGGCTGGGAGCAAGACCCAGTTACAAGGCAGCTTTCACAGTGTTTGGGGAGGCAGCGTGCAACTTTTAGCTTCTTTTTTAGCATGTATCGGTCAGCTCTTCCGCTCCCGCTCAGAGACTTCACCACAACAGTATCACTGCCAGAAGGAAGACAAAACATTCTGCCAGGCAGTATTGGTTAAGTACCAGCAATCCTTATTAAGTTTATTAACTCTTATTGAAGAAGAAAACATGCTTTCCAGCATGTGCCCACGTAGCTTAAATAGAGTTTGAAACAGATTTTGTAACCTTCTAACCTTGTCTTTCTGGATCTCTTTGGGACTTTTGCCAGCAGCACCTTGATTCAACGCAGGTTTTATGATATAAACCCCAATTTCCTTTATTTTGTTTTTGTTTGTTTGTTTTTTCTATGGAAACAAGGAAAGCAGACCACCAATTGTAACTTTTTGGACAGATATTTAAGAAGAGTTCTATAAACTCATCTATGTGCTCTAATTACTGTAGAACTTTATATCACCTTAAGGAGCGGCTGAGACTTGTCTGCTGCGTCACGGCAAATTCTGACCTTATCTCATCTGACCAAATTGCAGCAACTCCTTGAGGAGGAGGAGATAAACAAATACATTAGCAGGCTTCATTACATGTAGACTTTTTTCAGGTTAACTAAGCTAACACAGATCAGTATTTTCCATCCCACCCTTCTCCTACTTGCTCTACACTTAGATCCAAGCTTAAACAATGTTCTTAATTGGCTGCTTTTGTTTCATTCAGCAAGAGCAAGAAGCAGTGCAGTGGAAAAGCCTTATCAATGAGGAATGAAGAACATAATCTCTGATTTTGACAAACTTGAGTTATCTTTAAAGAGAAAATCAGTCCTTGAAAAGGTGCCGTGACAAATCGTGCTGTTTAGAATCAGCTGTTTCCTCTAAATGCAGCATAAAAAAATCCTATTAACATTCTTTATAAATGAGTAAATATATACTATTTTTTATTTTCCTGAGGAAATAAAAAATGGTTTATTTGACAGAATGTCAGTTTTTAGCTGAAATCAACCACATGAGTTTACAAGGAGAAAAAGAACTCTCTAAGGATTTCAACTGAGCTGATTAGATGGGCTTCTCTTACCTTAGTGAAGAAGTAAGGAGATGTAAATCTTCAATAAAATGAACACATGAATATTTCTTGACTCTATTTAGGGTCTAAATTGAAATTTTTAGCCATAATGAACTAGGAAATGCAACAATTGTTTAGACAAAATACAGGCATTTTTTTTTTTAATTTACACTAGGGCCAAACGAAACCAGGTGTTATGCTTCTAGTTTTTAACAAAAAATTAAGGGTACAATTTTATAACATGCCTGGCATGATATCACACACCCATTTTTGAAAAATTTAACACGCCAAAACATGTTTGAAAGTGTTCAATTCTATCCCAGCTTTAGAACAAATTCCTTGAACTAAAAAAAAAAAAAATCTTAAAAAGGAGGAAGAGAACATAAGCAGTCTTCTTTTCTAAGTACTATTCTAAATACTATTTCTAGAACTTCTTTTCTAAATACTATTTTCTCTAAAGTTTCTTCATCCTCTTTCTTCAACTCATGGCTCAAATACACCAGTAGAAATGATGACTCCTAATGTTTACTTAAATACTAAGGTTTGTAAGTAACTAGAGTAATTCACATCCGCGTTTACCCAGAGGAATGGCTCTTATCTTCTTCACTTCAAAATAAACTGCTTTCAGCTACCATTTCCTTTTACCGCACAACTTCCCCAACCTTTCTTTCCTTTAAGCAGAGTACTCTGATCTTGCAATACTCACATACAGACCTCAGCAGTTCAGAAGCATTACACGCTTTTCTGATACAGAACATCTGACATTAACACCCCTTTTCCCTGCAACACCCAGGGCTGTGTCACAAATTACTTATAAACATGGCTCGATTTGTAGGGGATGAACGAACGGAAAATAGCCCTCTACTTAAATGATGGATGGAAGGACAACACAGAGCAGCGTTCTTGTAATGGCACTAACTTCCAGTGCAAAACAAGATAAATGGTTTCTCTGCGTACTCGTAAGACAGTTTCTTTGTCACATGACAGAAGTTGTATAAAGCAGAAGCAAGTTACTTATCAAGCTATTTATGCAAGCTTATTATTAGAGTGAGAGGACTTGTGAAATCATCACAACTTCACAGCTCGGCTACAAGACAGAGCACAAAGTCCACCCTAAAGGCAGAGGAAAACAGTTTCCCTTTATCCGCTAAGACCTTGTTGGGTAAGTTCCAACAGGCTACCCTCGTTGTCATAAAATTATGTCTCAGGAAGGCCAAAGGGTTGTAGCCCCAAACACGACACTATCTTTTAGTGCAGCAGAAGGGACCAAAACCCCTCATGAAAGGCTGCCTGTCCCTTTGATACCTCAAGGGAGCGAAGGCTGCCTGTCCTCAGGGCAGCCCTCCCGCTCCCAGGATGGGAATTGAGGACACAGACTGAAAAATGGCAGCAGAAACTTCCCTCGCCTCAGCAGGGCCACTGCCCAGCTCACAGCACTCAGCTGTCCCCTGACACACAGGGACCCCGTTCCGCTGAGAGAACACACACCCGCTCCCCGCCCTCTTCTCCCTCCTCAGCTCCAAGGCTTTTCCAGGGAACAGCGCGGCCCATTCCCGCCCCACCCACTCGCTCCCTATTGGCTGGAGCGGGAAGGGGCGGGGCTGGGCTCGAGGGCAGTGACGTATGGTCCGGGGCGGGTCACGTGGGTCACCGCCCGCCCCGCCCCGTCCCATCCCCCGGCTCGCCCGGGGGCAGCTGGAACCGGTCATCGGCCACGCCGCCCGCGCTGCCACCGGGCCCGGGCGGCGGCACTGGGAGCCTGGGCAGCGCTGCTACTGCAGCCCCACAGCGAGCGCTCGGCCAGGTCAGTCCGCGGCGACAGGAGGGCTGCGGTGGGGCTGTGTGGTGGTGGCAAGGGGACGGTCGGTGCGCGCTGCTGAGGAGGCCCTGGAGGCTGAAGGAGGTCGGTGCGCGCTGCGGCGTCGGGAGAGCTGGTAGGGGGAGCGGGGCCGCTCGCTCTTGAGGAAGGGTACCGGGAGGGTGGCCCTTGGCCCTGGGGGAAGGTGGGTAGGGCAGAGCTCTGCCCCCCCGCCCCGTGCGGAGGCGGCCACAGCCACGTCCTTCATCCCCCGCTGCGCCGCCGAGCCGCCACTACCCCGGCTCCACACGCTCGCTGTGCTTCCTTGGCCACGCCCCTTTGGGCGGGACACGCCCCCTCACGCCTCGCCCGTGCTGTCGAGGAACAGGCGTGGTCTCAAGCCCGCTCTCCCATTGGCTGGGGCGGGGGAGGCGGGGCCGAAGCATCGGCGAGTGACGCGCCCTCATCCGGTCGGTCACGTGGGATCCCGCGCTGTGTCCCCGCCCCTCGCGGTCGGAGCGGGGGGCGGCTGGAACCGGTTGGGGCCGCGCCGCCCCCTCCTCTCCCCTGCCCTGCCCTGCCCTGCCCTGCCCTCCCCTCCCCTCCCTGCCTCCCACCCTCAGGCGGCCCCGGGAGGAGGGGCGGGGGCACAAAGGGATCGGGCAGCCCGGGCCGGCACCGTCCGCAGCCCCGCACAAAGGCACCCGGGGCCCAGGTCAGTCGGCATCGCCGGCGGGGTGCCGCGGTGGGCGCCACCGGAGAGCCCCGGTGCGAGGAGGGCGCGGAGAGAGGCGGTCCCGGGGGCTGTCGGCCGGCGTGTTGCGACCTGAGGAGACCTGGGGGGTGGAGCGCGTGGCTTGGGAAGCGGGACATCGCCCGCAGGTTCTTCGGAGCAGAGCGGCCGTGTGCCGGGGAGGCGGGGAGAGGGGTGGCCGCTGCCACCCCACGGGTGCCGTGCCTCGGGGGGCAGCAGGCGGTGGCTGGGCCGGGCCGCGGCTCTATTTATGTACGTCCCCGCCTAAAGCGCTGGCCCGGGGCGGCCGCGCGGGTTCCGCGTTATGTAAGGACCGGGACGGGGCGGGCCCGGGGGTGCGGCGGCGCCTCCTCCCTCCCGCGGGGCCCGCGGTGCGGCGGGGAGCCCGCGGTCACTGTCGGTCCGTCCGTCCATCGGTGCGGGCTGCGAGGTGCGACGGGCTGGGCGCACTGCGGCGCCGGAGGTGCGGGTGTGTGCTCAGCGCTGCTCTTTGTCTCTGCTTCGGACTAAAGTAACGCACCGATGACGCGTGTGGTTTGATTATTATCGTAGGCACTAGTGAGGCGGTTCTAGGTTAATCTAGACTTTAAAAGTTAATCCGAACTTAAGTTACGTGCATCCTGGCGAGGCACGGATTCGTTCTCCTATTTTTCTTTCTTTTTCCTTTTCAGTCAATGGGTTCTCATGTAGGGTGTTAGTGTTTTAAAGTGGTTAAAGCGTGGAGATTAACGTCCAAAATATTTTATGTACTAATAGTAGAGTGAAATAGTCGATAAGTTAAATTATTTTTTATCATATGTATTTCTATTCCCGCACTGCTTCCTGTAAAATAACTATAGAAGGTATTTAAAACAACCCGGAATGCTGTTGGTCTTGAATAGATACTATTAGTTTAAACTGCCACATAATTAATCTTTCAGTAGAACCTGTTCTTCCTCAATAAAATAGATACAGGCTTTGGAAACCCGTTAAAAAAAGTTGTTTGTTTAGAGCTGTGGGGAGCATTATGCATATCATTTGTCCGTGTCATTCCTAAGTGGGGAATGTTAGCATGATCACAAAGAGCTAAATTGCTACCTGCCTAAGATCTTGTCAGCCTTACGTTAATAATAAACAGCACTTCAGCGAAGACAAATAAAACTGATGCTGTTCTGCTTTAGTTGCAAATATGCCCCAGCTGTTTCCTGTCTGTCTCAAGAAGTTCGTTTGCAAAACTGCTGTGACATAACTAAGAGGGAAGAGTCTGATACATGGACAGGTTATTTGCAAAATACTGAAAGCAGTTAACTTACTGTTACTTAAAATGAAGTGGACACATTATAACTGAACAAAGTGTGTTAAATAGGGGTCTTGTGCTTGATTGCCAGGGCTGACTTGGCCCTGCAGATGGGTAGCTAAATTGATACTGAGAAGGTATTTTTCTCTATTGCTCTATATTAACATGTTATTTCAGAAGCAGCACATGGGCTTTTTTGCTTTCCAAATGTCAGTATAAACCTGTTGGTAAAATTTCAGCCTTTGAATCAGAACAGCATGTCCAGATCTTCTGTGCAAGTTTGTTTTCTGTCCAGTGTTAATACTGCAATGCAGAATGACAGAGCTGCTGACTTTCTGGTTGTCCTTTCTCATGCAGTCAAAGTGCGGGGGGTGGAGGAGGAGGGGAGGAGGAACCTTCTGGTTGTTTGGGTGAAAATGAAGGAGTTGATACTGTAATGCTGTTTCTAAAAATTCTCCTCCACTTGTTACAGTGAATGCCCGGACAAGTATATCCTCTGACCTTGTACTAAAATACATGTGTTGTCAATTACTGTTATATAATTTTCTTACATACCTAATTTGTTACTTTAGATGTACTCTATGATATTCTGATACTTTGTTAGGACAAACCAGAAGCAAAAAAATCTGTTCTTCCTACTACAAGCTTAATCATATTTCACTTGTTACCATTGAAATGTTACAGTCTGAAGTTGCATAAGTTGATATTTCTCTGCTCAAGGGTCCAAGGCTGTGAGTAAAAATGACAAAACTGTGTCTTAGGCTTGTATCTCTTCTTTGTTCAGCACAGCAGCAGATCTGGTGCAGGGTGGATTTTCTGTTGCTGTGTGTAACACAGCTTTTAAGAAGGTGAAAGGTAAGTGCAGTACCTTTGTCCGGCAGTGCTTGGCAGTGTTCAAATTCGTGGTTCATCAGGGAGGCTGCACAGGACTCTGGTGCCCTGTGTCAGGGTGTGCTCCCAGCTGTCAAATGACTTGGCTGGGACTGTGGCACCTTTCCCCTGCCTCAGGCAGGAGTTGACCCTCTCCTGGGTGTTGATAAGTCTCGTCAGTGTATTCCTTTAAGGTGGAGAAGGTCTGCTAAAAATTAAAGAAGTAAAGGCAAAAATACTGCAGCCTTCTTGTTACTGCCCTTTTGATCTTTATATGCAGAAAAGTGGAGTGATATTTTGAAATGATTTAGCATGTTTACTTTTAGCAGTACCAGGATTGTGCACCATGGTCTGTGATGAAATGTGTGTTAACATTATGAAAGCCTGTTTGTGCACACATGGGGGGTGGGGGTGGGTTTGACCTTGGCTGGATGCCAGTTGACCACCAAGCAGCTCGATAATTCATCTCCTCAGTCGGTCAGCCAAGGGAGGGAGAAAATAAGGTGGAAAAAGCCTCATGGGTCAAGGTAAGAGGCAGTTTAATAAAGCAAAAGCAAAGGTCATGCACGTGGAAGCAAGGAAGAACAGAAGATTTTATTCTCTACTTCCCATCAGCAAGGGATGTCCAGCTGCTTACTTCCTGGGAAGCAGGGCTTCAGAATTTTTTTTTTTTTTACTTTAATTTTATTTTTTTATCCCTGAGCAGACATCGTATGATGTGGAATGTCCCTTTGGTCAGTTCGAGTCGGCTGTCCTGGCTGTGTCTCCTCCCAGGATCTTGCCCACCCCCAGCTTAGTGGTGATAGTGAGGAATGTTGGAGAGACAGCGTTGGTGCTGTGTGAGCACTGTTCACCTGTAGCCAAAACTCTGCTGTGTTATCAACACCTTTCTAGTTACTGGTACAAAGCACAGCACTGTGAGGGCTGCTATTGGGAAAATTAACTCTGTCTCTGCCAGGCCTGATACAATGGTCTTAGTTTTTCTACAGCTGACTAAGGAAATTTAGTGATACGGCGGTTAAAAGTATTCTTACATTAAAAATCAGATGTTTGAAAGCATTAAAATGTGTTCCAGGAATTTCCTGGCACCTAGGTACCTAGCTGTCTCATTTAAATTGTCTAATTGCCTTTGAAAAATCTTACTAAGTACCTATAAAAATGTATTTACCCAGATATCTTGCTAAAAACAATCACCCATTAATAAGATACTTTGTCAGCTGTATTTTTTTATCTCGATGTTTCAAACATTGCCCTTAGGCTGCTGGAGTCACAGCCTCACAAACCTGTTTGAGTTGCTGTTAAAAATATCACTTGTACTGAAAGAGAGCCTGTTACCTGGTTTCATGACTGCTATGAATTTTCAAGACACTAAAATTTGTTCAGTGTTTGTAAAGCGAGGCTGTTACGGTCCAGGATTGTCCCAGATTACTTGGGGTGTATTTAGGTGACCCTGAAAAGCTGTGTATAAGATGTGGGACAGCAAACAGCCAATGCCTTTTAAAAGATATTGGAAAGGTTAAGGAAGTTAAGGATGAGGCAGAATAATCCACTGAAGCTGAAGGATTGTGAAGGGTTTTAATATATCACCAGACCTGTAAGCCAGAGGGTTCAAGCTTTGAGTTAATAAATTAGGTCCATGTCCTGGTATATTTTTGACTACAACAAAAAAATATCTTGGTCTTCCCCATCCATGATGACCTTTACTACCTCATTTTAGAAGAAATCTTCAATACTTTGTGACACATTAATAGTTGATTGTGTTATGTCATCTTTTTTCTTCTTCCTTACCTACATTTTCTGGTTGCCTGCTAGAGCTGTTATTTCGGGAAGTACATTTACTCCTGTCACTCTTGTACTCCTTCGGGAGCCTGTGAGGAGGAGAAAGGAGAACTTTACAGGCAATATTATAACAAAGAGTACTTTCTTCTCCCCTCTGTTATTTACCCTGCAGGATACTACGCTTAAAATATATATTGCTTTTCTTTTGGGTATATGAAGGCAAGTGATAATTGAAAATGAAATAGCAAGATTACCAGCTGCTTTACTTCCTACCTTAAAGCCTTGAGGAGAGCTTTGTATTGTGGCAGGGGAACCAGGACTGCATGTGATCCTACCTGCTTGGCTGTTGATCTTACCCTCTGCTCTGGAGGTCTTGCAGAGATCTCAAAGCCTTGCAGACAGGCTGTTTCGTACAGTGAGGTTGGTTGAGGGCAGGGTTACCTGAGCCAGGCTTTTGAAGGCGGATCAGTCCACCCCCAGGCCTCAGGGTGATGCTCCTGTGCAGTCACAATCTTCATGGGGAAACCTTTAGAGATTGTGGAAGGTAGGGGTTTGCTTTTCAAGAGGAGGAGAGTGTGAAACTGTGGAACTGTGACATGCTGGGGGAAATAACATGCTTCTGTTGTAAAAGCAAGGATCTGTAGGTAGAGAAACAATTTTAATTTTTTTTTTCTTTTATTAATGAAGTGCTGATAAATACCTACCTGGGTGATCTCAGTCTGCTCAACTGACTTTTAATATTTGCTGCTTATTACTTTTTAATGTAACTGTTATAATTTGTTTCGGTTCCCCTAAGCAGACAGTTATGTCTTGACGCCTTTGAGCTGAGGATTCTTTGCATTCTCCTAAAAATCCATCTTTACAGGTGTGGGGAGCAGAGAGGATTTTGTTATTCTTTGTCAGCTTCTTTGGTTGGGCAGTGCTGAAAATCTGAGGGAAGAAGCATCAGGTTTAAAAGATGCCTGACACCACTTACGTGGTCAGAGGATTTGGTTGTCTAAGGTTTCTTGCCATTCCCTCTTGGGAATTAAATGACTTCCTCTTCTCAGGAACTATCAGTAACTAGACAGCTGAACTTAGGGGTTTTTCCCTCTAGGTAAAATATTTTTGTATCATGTCTTGAAAGTACAGAATGCTGTTATAAGTGCATGGTAATATACAACACAGGCTTGTTTCCTTAACAGAAAGCAGATCTGTTTGTTCCTTGCTCTGTGTTTACATACAGTGCTCTGCTGGAAAAGATATTTTTTCAGAATGTGGGGTAGTGATTTGACCCTTAAATGTGAATATAAGTGCAATACCTGTAGCTGCAGCTCTTCTGGAAAAATCATGCCTGTGCTTGGTGATGTAGAATTTTTCTTCTCTTGATATGCATCCCTTGGGTAGGTTGAGTGGCTATTTGTAAAATGGTCAAAATTCTACTCAAAAGGCATTTTCTCAAAGTGAGTTTATCAAAATCTCGTTATGATTGACTACTGCTGTATAGAAAAATAATATTACTTTATTAAGTAGTTCAGGAAAGTCCACAACTGTCTTCCAGGTAAGTGCATAGAATTTTTACAAGATTGGCTAAAAAGCTTTGTGGGCTTTAGGGGATTTTAGATTTTTCTCTAGGAATGGATAGGTAGTTAGTTAATTTGCAGTAGGACAGACATGTTGGGTTTTGTGAAGTTTGAGTCCTCTTGCATCAGCTTTGGAGACAGCAGTTTTTTTACAAGGCAAAAGCATGTTCTTGCTTTGGGGAACTGGGTGCAGGCTTTAGCTTTCACTTACCTGATTTATAGACTTTTGAAAGTATTTTTGCCTACTTCGTCTCCCCTTTGGTTCCTCTGCCTTTTCAGTTAAAGATTGTCCAAGCAAGGACAGTTGGTGAACACAGCCAAGGCCATAACTATTCAGTGTCCTCATAAGTGCACACCAGTAATTCATTATTCTCTGCGTTAAGCTGAGATTTTTGTCATACCAGACCAGTTCCGCGAGTTCAGTCTTAGTTTCAGCACTGAAACATGCTGTGCTTCTCTGTCTAGAAATAAGTGCTAAAAATAAATGCTAGAATGTGTCACTTAACATACAGACCACCTAATGACACACACGTGACAGAGTTCCTGGAGGGTGTCCCCCTCTTGGAATTCCTGTTTTTCAAGCGTGCTTATTTCTAGCTTCAGTAGCCTGGGATTTTACCGTTTACAGCCATGTTACTTGTAAAAGACTACATACAGAATTGGAATACGTGACCAGAAATATCTGTGTTACCCCTATTTGCTTGCTTTCATTTTACCACTGAGAAGTCATCTTTCTTGACATGGAGAGGGAAATAAGGGTGGAACAAAAAAGGAATATAAAGGCAACCATAGTTAGAGGAGGAGTAGGAAAAGATCCAGAAGCAACAGTTAAGGTCTGAAGGTTAAACGTCTCCGATAACTTTCGGATTGCCCACAAGGAATGAGGTTTGATTGTGAGCTTTTTTTTTTCCCCAGTATTTGGTATCTGACTTCCTTTATCTTTTCTTGCCTTCAAGGCGTCTGTTAAGCTGTCCTGTGCCCTTTGAAGGCAAGGGCTTATATTAGAGCTGATAAAAGGCAGATTTTTCTCTAGTGCCGTTAGTTCTTCTTGATGTTATTATTAAAGCTTTTACTAAAGGATCGCTGACTAACGTTGTACTGAAATTAAGTGCTTTTTGTCCTGTTAAAAAATGACAATAAAAACATTGTAATTGGTTTTTAAAAAGAAAAAACAAAACAAAACCACACAAAAACCCAACAAACAAACAAAAACAAACAAAAAAACCCCCACCCCCACCAAAAAAAAAAAACAAACCAACAACAAAATAAAAAGCCACCCACAGTGATGTAAAGAAGTGGATTAGTTGAGGCATTGCAAAGGTTAATTCTGCATATAATTAGTATAATTATTTTGCAGCCCCTGTCCAAATGAATATACTTGGGTGATGACAGTCTAGCAACATCCATAATCGGACTGTGCTTTGACTACTACTTCTGTAAATAATATAGAAGGATATGTTACATCAATTGTGTTTCTGCTGTAATGGTGAGAGTGGGATTCTGCCAGGGCTTTTTCCATCGAGTTGTTGTGTATTGGAGAAGAAAACTGAAGCAGGGTCAATCGTCCCGCTGCTGTCCTGGCTACAGAGTCTGTAGGCCTAAAGTGCTGTTTTGAGGACTGTTTGGTGCATCTGGTTGCTGGTGATTCACGTGAAAGGCTGGGAGTAGGGGAGCAGAGTCCATGGTGATGAACAAATAACTGTAGTGCTTCTCTGTGAAAACTTGGGGAGGATGCTGAAGAATAGCATAGATGAGACAGAAGTTACTGTTTGCCAAAAATTATAGTATTAAATGTCTTGTAACTTCCAGTGGCCTCTTTGGGAGCAAAATTAGTCAAAAAGAGTTTTGAAAAATCTCAGCTGAGTACTGGTGAATGCTGCGTGATACTGAGACCTGCATATGGTATTTGATTTAGTAGTCTTTATTTTTTTTTTTGTGCCAGTGTTGCAACAGTGTCTTCTGCAGCTGGATGCTGTTTTCTGGGTCTGCTGCTGGTTTTACAGAGCTTTGTATTTTGACTGCTCGCTCAAACAGTAATATCACTAGTGGCTTTCTTCCCTATGAGTGGTGGGATTAATGTTTCCTCTTACTTAGGACAGTAATAGATGTAGTGATTGTTCCTGAAATGTAGTATCTTTTTCCTCCCACTATAGGAGATTTCAGCTATCCTAAGACAAAAGCTCTGCAGATATGACCTCTTCTCAAGTGACTTTTGAAGTAAAAGGAACAGCAGAACCAGGTACCCTAATCATGCTTTCTTTTATGTATGGTTTACCTAGAAGAAAACTTAACAGTAGAGTGTTCAAAGGCTGTCTTGTCTGTTTTCCTCAGTGGTAGAAGAACATGTCAGTTCAAATACCAAAATGATAAGTCATTGTAAAATAAAGTAATTAAGAAATTTCACATAGGAATTTGAAAATGAGAGCTGGGAAATAATTTTTACCTCCTTCTCCCAACAATTTCATACTGTGCTAGAGATTTTGATGCTAACTGAAATGGTTATGATTGGTTTAAAATCTTCTGTCTCTGGTACGTTTTTATTCCATGGGAATGAATGTTTGTATTCTGAACCATGACAGTTAGGCATACATCGATGTGTGTGTTCTGGTTTTTATTCTCTCTGCATCCCTGTTGAAAGTTCTCACTCTACTAGGACTTAAGGACAGAAAGAATACGCAGCTTAATTCAGTATTCCATCTATGTAAAAATGTGTAAAATAACTTCTGTAATTGAAATGAGGAACACAGGGTATCGGATAAAGAGATTTAGTGTTTATAGATTGTGCTTATTTACATTGACCTTCATTTTTGGAACTTTGAAGAAAGTTGTTGTGGTTTAACCACAGCTGGTAACTAAGCTCCACACAGCTGCTTGCTCACTTTCCCCCACTGGGATGGGGGAGAGGATCAGAAGAGTAAGAGTGAAAACTCGTGGGTTGAGATAAAGGCAGTTTAATAAGAAAAGCAAAAGCTGTGCATGCAAGCCAAACAAAACAAGGAATGCACTTGCTGCTTCCCGTGGGCAGGCAGGTGTTCGGCCATCCTCAGGGAAGCAGGGCTTCCCAAGTAAAGTACTTGGGAAGACAAATGCTGTAACTCCAAATGTCCCCCCTTTCCTCCTTTTTCCCCCAGCTTTTATTGCTGAGCATGGTGTTGTGCGGTCTGGAATATCCCTGTGGTCAGCTGGGGTCAGCTGTCCCAGCTGTGTTCCTTCCCGGCTTCTTGTGTACCACCAGCTTCCTCTCTGGTGGGGTGGAGTGAGAAACAGAAAAGGCCTTGGTGCTGTGAGCACTGCTCAGCACTAACCAAAATAGCCCTCTGTTATCAACAGTGTTTCCAGGGCAAATTCAAAACATAGTCTGTACTAGCTACGATGAAGAAAATTAATTTTACCCCGGCCAAACCCAGCACGGAAGTTCACCAAAAAGTAATTGATGGTTGCCTGACAGAAGCAGATGAATGTGGGAGCATGTACAGATTGGCAAAATTCCTGTGACAGGCAAATACCAGATGGCATAAGTGTCTACTGTAGTTGGTGGGGAAGAAAATGGTAAAAACATTTTACAAGTTTTGACATGTGGCCTGTGTGTCTCCCTTGTGATTTGGCATTTGGGAACAGAAAACTGACACACAATGTGGGCATAAAGCCTTTAGTAAGGAGTAGTGTTTTTATAGCATTCTGGAGAAAATTTTAAAATTAAAGACTATATTGGCCTTAGATCAAATGTGACCATAAAGCACTGGTGTGGCTGCACAGTGGAGTATTGCAAGCTGTGCTCTATCCATCCTGTTTACACTTGTTGCTTCCACAGTTGTGATGGCACCGTCACTAACAAAGTTGACTTTGGATGGGTAACTTTTTCTTGTACTTAAAATATCTGCAAGAAAAAGTAGGGAACTAGATCCCACCTCAGCAGCTGTTTACAAGGAATTATCTGGAAATACTTATCACGTGTATAGCATAAAGAAGTGACACAGAAGGTTGCTTCTCCTTATGACAGTATTGATATTGTTGGTTTTGACCTGGGAGAAGAGCTTTGAGATGCAGCAGTGGCAAGATGCAGTCTCGTGAAAGAAGCGAGGTAAGTTTCAGAGCTGTCAGCAGTTCCACAAGGAGCAAAATTTCCAGTTTATTTAGAAATGTCAGATGCTGATTTTGTCACATCACTATGGTGAGTAGTAAGTTGGTGAGATAAAGAGCCTCACTTTGAGCATTAACATGCTCCCTGTGTCCTGATCACTGTTTCTTACTGTTGATGTCAAAGCCTGTGATTCCAGGGCCAACAGGATAAAAAGGCATCACCAGCACAGGAATGATGCTCTGACTGCTGCTCCCTCCAGCCACACCACCTCTGGAGTCAACATTGGTGATGAAGCCCAACACATTGTTGTGCGGGCTTTTGTATATTTGTGTCCTGGAGTGCTTCTTTTTCCTCGTTTTAGCAGAAGGAAGAGGGTCACTGGTTACTGGCTTGTGACTCCTTTAGCTCTTCACCAGGACACAGTCCCATATCAAGAGACCGGTTGGTGGCCACAGATTAGCTGTTATGAAATAAATAAGGGAGCTTCTAGCTCCCGACTGAACACAGAAGTTCTGCCCCCACTCAGCTGGCCCAAACAGGCAGATTGCAACATCAGTAGAGCTGTTGCAAGCTTTGGGACTGGGCAGAAGGCTTAGAGAAGCTTCACTGGCTGCAGCTGAAGGAGCTCTGCCAGTAGCAGCCTTGGATTCCCTGACAAGGGGAGGGGAGAAGTTTAGAATCCCTGAACTTAAAACATGAAAACCGAAGCAAACCCCCACCGTGTTTAGAATTGCCTATGAAAAGGCAGTTTATCGTGCATTTCACCGGTGCCTTTACTGAGATAATTTAAGCAGTGTTTTACAAATCCTGATTCAGCCTCAGCGTAGTTTTTGAAGGGAGTTTAGGGGTGACTCTGCATCATACTCAAATGTTGCCTTTGTGTGTTGTACCTTACTGAGTGAGAGGTAGTTACTGAATGTTTGTTTAAAACAGAAGGCTGGAAAACTATTCTAGCTGCCTCCTGTTAAGAGGAGTGTAACTTAGATGACACTTCAAAGGTTGGCTGGTGTTTACACTGAGATGGATTATGTACTGCTATTTTAAAGGGATATTAAAAGAATTTTTGCTTCTTTTTAATATCTGCAGTTAGAAATTCTACCTGTGTGGTATTCAGGTGGTCTTCCCTCCCCCCTTTATCTACTCCCTGCAAAAGCAAACCATCATGTGCCTCAGTACAGGGTGGAAAAGGGAAAGCACCTGACACAGGCAATTGTGTGCAGTGAATTGCATAGTAAATATACTCATAATGCAGATTTTTGTCTGCATTTGTATGCCTACTGTGAGCACCCAGAAAGCTTGGGCTTTTTTTTCTGATGAATTGCAACAGAAGATTTTTTTTTTTTAATTTTTTTTTTTAAAGGATTGGAGGTCAAGATGTTATCTAAAATTACCTCAGTAAGCTGCTTTTAGGAACAAATTACCTTGCTTAATTTTTGGTTTATGTAGATTTTTTTTCCCCAACCCCTGGATCCGCAGAGGTTTCTTTTCATAAACAGTCCTGGTGGTATCTTTTATTAGTTTAATTGGAAAGAATGGACGCAATTTTAGGGGCGTAAGGACTTCCTCCAGACTTATTTTGGACTTTGAAGTTCCAGCTATGATACGTGGCTTAGTAAAAGGTAGTGTACATTTGTTGCATATAGCTTGTCTACTTCGTATGTGTGGATTATTGTGGCTTCAACACTATTGCTACTGCTTTCCCATCTTTAAGAACAGGAAATAACCATCATAGACACTTGTGTCATTCTTTTGTGGCGCCCAAATATACTTTAAAACTTAACATTTGCTCGTTCTGCAACAGATTTTTCTTCTTGTGTCCAAAAATCTTCTTGAAACCCTGTAAGAGCAAAATACAGATCTGTCCTTTCCATTAGTATGTGTCATTGTTGTTATTCCTACAGTCTGATACATACAGGTTTTATGTTAAAAACAAGGCTAAGTTGCAGTGTTAACTTTAATTCTGGGATATGGCAGAATGAAATATAGTATTACAATCTTTTGGATTCTGTGTGTATATATGTATGCGTGCACTCAGACACACGCAGTGTGACAATTTCATGTGTGGTTTTCTTGTGTAACAGCGTTACGTTTTTATATCCAGTAAAAGCTGAAAGCGTAGCAGCAAAACTAACTTCATTTCTCTTGGGAATCAAATGAATTGGATGTGTTGCCGTGGGAATAATGCTAGCAACCTCCTGTTTGTACTTCCTAAATTGTTGGTGTGAATTTGAGAGAATTGCGTTTTTGAACATGTAGGTTACTTAGTAGTGTGTGTGTACATGGGTTAAAAAATACAGAGTATCTAGGAAAAAACTGCCTTATCTTGACATTAAACATTTTACAGTGAAAATCTGCCTGCTGCATTTCCAGAGAATTTTGAACAGTATTCAGAACAATTTGGAAGCCAGCCCTTTTAAGGGCTGGGGCTCTCAGTAGTCCCTCTCTCAGGGAGGTCCTTATGATGGTGAGGAAAAAGCTATTGTAGTTTTGGGTAGGGGAAAATTCCTTTCTGAAATGAAAGAAGGGATTTTAGATGGCTGATTCTGGCATGTAGGTTTAAAATACTTGAAGGCTTGACCGTGTAGGCTGTACTTATTAGTGCCATATATACTGGAGTAATGATAATTGTGGGTTATTTTCTGTTGTTTTTTTCTTCAGGAGAGGTTTTTGCCATATGTGGGAGCTGCAGTGCTTTGGGAAATTGGAATCCACAAGGTGCTGTGGTCCTCCAAACTATTGATCGGTAAGTTGGGTGTGGGGTTTTCTGGTTTTGTCCTGTGCTTTTTCTTTATCTTTATTTATTTACTTATTTTTATTTGTTCCATCTGAAGTAACTCGAGTTCTGGAGCAAGGAATTTATTCTGATTTTGTGTTTGTAAACTCTCGAGCTACATATACTGTTAGTAAAATGCCAGAACTTCTTGTGTTGCCCTTGAGCATTTTGGATGCTTAAGAATGTGTTTAAGATTTAACTTGAATGTGCTTTTCTAGCTACAGATGTTGCTTCTACTGTTGTGGCTGGCATTTCAGTAGTTTAGCTGTAGGTATTTTGAATAAGAAACTGCTATGGGGTAGTTCTCAGTCCCATAACTACACAGCAAATTATAGGAGATATATAGGTTAAAAAGAAAGTAAACACTATAAACAAGTTACTATTATGGCTCTAAAGTGATGGGGAGAAGATTGAAGATTATTTAAAGTGAGAGTTTGCATTAAAACTTTTAGAAGATGTGTTTATAAGCATGAGTGTATATGAAGAAAGTTTAAATGCAGCGGGGAAATTCAGCATTTTCTTACAATGGTGCTGCCTTATTGCAGTTCGTATGATTCAGAAAAATAGGGCTTGCAGGATGTATTTATAATTCTGTCAGTGACTTGCTGTGTGATCTTGGATGAGTCTCTGAATTACTTCATCGTGTTTTCCCCATCTGTTAAATGAGGATGAAAGTTATCACTCTGTTAGCACATTTTGGGTCAGTAGATTAAAAAGTGCTGTTTCAATTCCAAGTATTTGTTGTGTTTTGTTCGTGTTTGGCTAAGTTACCTTGTAATAACTTTCCTTCATCAAGACATTAGATTTTATTTTAGAATATCACTTAAGACGTATGTCTGAGGTGGCTTTTAGACTGTATTTTTAAACTTTTTTTGTTTGGTGTTTGTTTGTTTGTTCTTTTCTCCACAGCCAATCATGGAAAGTTGCTGTAGAGCTTCCTAGAGGAGTTCCTGTTCAGTATCGATATTTTAAAGGATACTTCCTAGAACCTAAGGTATGTACAACTTTTTCTATCTTAAGTTGGTTCATCCCTAGTAAAAATTCCCATATTTGAAATAAAAAGGATTTCCTGACTTAAACATGAGGGTTTTTTTAGAAATGAATCTTAAATTGCAACATATGAAACGTTAAAACAGTTGTGGAAATAAAAACCATTCAATTCATGTGCCGTTAACTTCAATTATTTTTGTCAAATTGGCTTCTCTCTTTTACCAGTGTTAGTGTATTAAGAAATTCAGTCCTGAAGATATGCCTGATATTATTAAAGCTTAAATGATATGGTGAGATTCTTACAGTTAGAATTGAATATGGACTTCAGCAGGGCAAGGATCTCTAGCATGGAAGCAAGTGGCAGCAGGAGAAAAATGGTTAGTGTAGGAGGTGTATTGAAGTTTGACTAATTACTACAGTTTTTAAAATCACTGCAGGTTTTTTTTTTTTTTGTGAAGCATGAGAAGTATTAACTAGCTTTTGTACTGCACAGTTAACATGTTCATCTCTTGGAGTGAAAAGGCGAAACAAGGAGCAGGGCATCCCACTGTTTTCTATGTGTTTATATATAGGTATTTGCATGACTTGGAGGGGGAGAAAAAAACTGTGAGGCAGACACAGATGTGTTTTTACAGATATTGATGTAAAAGTTGCATGTGACTTGAATGTATGTGAATTAGAGTTGAATGTATGTGGCAGTATCCTGGTCTGTAAAGATCACACTAGGGTAGAGGCAAGTTCTTCAGATGGGATGAGGCAGCATCCAGAAAAACATTGGACTAAGTTGGGAAAATAAGCAGCTACTCTTTAACTGTTTTTCTTAATAACAAGTAGTAACTAAGCAGCTAACTTTGCTGTCTTCCTTATTCTATTAATATCCTGTAGCTGTTCACCCGGGGCTGCAGTTCTTCATTGAAATTGGGATTATGAAGGCTGTAGCTAAGTGTGCAAAGGGCTCATAGAATCATCTCTTCCGTATCTTTTAAACATTTCAAATCACTGTCAAGAGCATGTAATTTTTTCTCAGCTGTACTAGCCTGTTTTTCCCTGAAAAAATATTTGACAGAAGTATCATTTCAGTGAAGGATACTAATTTCAAATGAAACACAGTTCTGGGGTTTTTTCATTGCAACATGTAAAATAGTCTAATCTGAAACTGATATTTAAATTGGTACTTCGAGGCAAAAGAAAAGAAGGCCGGTAATTTCTTTTCCTGAGGTCAATATAAGGCCAAAAGTAGATTAATTCTTTACAGCCTAGCAGCTCCAATGGGACTCTTTTATATGTTATATTTTTTCTGCAAATGTCCAAAAGTTTAAAGTGTAAGCAATAGCACACTAGAAAAAAGCACAGTCATTGAGAAATCGGCAGAAAATGTGCTCATAGACAATACAATTTCTGTTTTACCATTTGAAAAAGTTTACAATATGTATTGGTGAGTGTGTTTCTTTAAGTAGGTGCTCTGTATCGTGCACACTTTATGTACCGTGTGATGCAGAGTCTGCCAAGGTAAGTATGAATTTTATGGAATACCAGCATAAAGAGCTACTGTCTATAAAAAGCAGGAAAAAAAAAAGAAAACCACCCTCCAAAGCACAGTGTGTGGATTGCCTGGGTGCAGGGTTATCCATTTAGCTTGTACCTCTTAAGTGCACAGGACTTTATTTCTTGTATCATAAAGTCTTCTGAAGAAAAGAAGTCCAGATACAATGTTTTCTTCCACTTTCTGTAAATTTTTGAAGAACAATGAAAAAGTAGGATTTGCTTTTAACAGGAATATCATGCACAGTATAGTGCAAATGAGACAGTATATGGAGAGCTTCACCAGATCTGATAAGGAGAAGATACTTTTAAGTTAAATTATTTGGAATATTTTCATTTCACTAATATTTTTTATTAGGCATTGCATGTGATTAATCTCCTAAATTTGACAGGCTTGCACTATATGATCTCTCAAGCACTGTCAACTTTTTGTATCAGTGCAATTTTTGTGTCATGGTCTGTAATAGAATAACAGATACATGTGTAATCTTTAACATATACTGAAGTCTGAGTATATGAATTTGACATCACATAACTGAGTAAATCATGCTGAAGACAGATTCAGCTGGAATTAGTGTTCCCTTCTGTAGCTACTGCATCTGAAGGTGCTTGAGTTGGACATGGTGGCAGAGATGAGGGTGATACATGTTTACACAGAGAAATTATAGTTCCCATATGATCCATAATACTGCTACAGACTAGATGTGAAAATAGGTAGAATAATTGACATTTTATTAAAAGAACAAATAGGAAAAGTATTTTTCTCACCACCCTTTAAAAAAAGCCATCATTTGATCTCTGTGTATTTTTATACTTGAAGGATAGAATGATGTAATGGAAAGTTCAGTTTGTTTGCATTGAAGCATGTTGGTGTTAACATAATTGTGGTTATGTAAATGGAGCTGTTTGTAAAAAAAAAAAAGGTATTAAAATTAATAGAATTTTTGCATGAATACAAATAATATATATATATACAAAGAACATTTTATTATAAAACTGGTGCCAGGTCTTGGCTCCTGCATGTTGGAAGATACTACTGTGTTGTGAATATTTTGATGGTAACGTAAGAATCACCTTAAGCATTTAAAAAGAAAAATAAATACATGCACTTGATGAAATAAGATGGTAACTATTTTGCTTAAACATAGTTTGTTCTTTCCTTAAACATAGTCTGGTACCAGTTAGCTCACTGTGAGCATCTTCCTATGTTTTATTCTACACACACCTTCTGTTTGTTGTGGAGGCAGAGGTGGTGGGGGGAGTATATGGAGGGGTGTGAGAGAGACACCCCAAAACGCCCTCGTTTGGAATTTGTCTTCTTTATATCTTATGTTTTAGGAGAATAATTTTACGTGCATCATTTGCGTGAGGAATATTTGAAAACCTCAGCGAGGAACATACCTTATTCTGTTAAACTGTTCTGAGTTTGTTTTTCCAACAGTAAATAAGCATGGGTTATTTCTTTCAAGCCAAGTGTGAAATATCTGTGCATGTAGCAGGGCTCTTAAAAACTGGATTGGGGAATATTTTTCACACTTGTGAGAATGCTGCTTAATTATAGATGTTTCAACTGAGAGTTAAATTTATTTTTTTTTCATATAAGTCAATAAATCTGTTTAGTACCTGGACTGTAGTAACAAAGGTGACACTTGGACCTAGACTCAGTAATTTCTTTAAAATAAGAATGCCTTAGGATTGCTTTTCCTAGAATAATAACCCACTATTATCCTGATAATAACAAAGGAACACCTCTGCCATGACGGTGCTGAGACAGCAGATTGTGTGTTGAACTGTTACAAAATACGAGAGTTATAAAATCTCTGTTTAGCTCAGGACTTCTTGGCAGGTGACTTAGGTGTGGTGTTGCCTTGCAAGTCAGTTATGATGGCTGAATGGCTTTGTTAATTGTTTAGTTCTTTGCTTAATTATCGTCTCTTTACATGGTACAGAAATCCAGAGAGATTTTTGTCAGAAATGCAGTATCAGCAGTTAAGTCTAATTTAGCTGTTTCATACTCTCGAAGTAGATTATTATTTTAATCAGTGAAGTGCAGTTGGATAAATGTATTTGTGTGGTGGTTTTAAGATTTGTTTTTTCTTGGGGTTTTTTTTCCCCCTAATGCCTACTGTGTTGTGTTGCCTTGAAGCAGGAACTTTGGAACTGAACTCCTAAGTTATCATTTAAACATTCATGGGAGTGTTTTCGTTTTTTTTTTTATACTGATCACCCAAGCACTTCATGCAGATTGTGCATCAGGTTGCTTTGAAATTCTGGAACATTATACCAGATAAGCATTTTACCCTTAATTTCAGAAGTGTCTAATGACTACTGGGGATGTAAGAGGGATGGATTTTCAAAGAAAACTCTTGAGTGTCCCTTAAAAGCTTTAAAATTGCACCAAATGTTCAGATAATCAAAATCAAGCTACGTAATCTTTGTGTTTGCTTTTGAAAAAAAAAAAGTGTCTGTATTAGTAGAAAAGGATCCATGCCACACCGTGCCACTTACTATAATCTCAGTGTCCTGCCCACTGAGATGCTTGACATCTGGATAGATGATGCCCTTGTAAGACTGTCCCAGCAGAGAATCCCTTTTTGGGTAACGTTACCATGCCATGAATATTGATGACACATTCATTTACTCCTGCTACTGAACTGGGCTGCCTTTCAAATGTGGTCAGTATAGGCCACTGAAATTACATCAGTATTTTAACCTCATTGTAACAATGGCTTCCGTTACGTGTCATTAAAACATTATTTAAATGCCTATAAATACAGAGATAATCTGAGCAGGGATTGAGAGGGTTCTTGGTCATGTCTGTTCCTGTTCTCTAATCCATTGCCCTTTTTTTCCAGGTAGCTTTGCTTGGCTCTTCTTAGTATGGAAAGTGTTGAGGGTTCCTGGGATTAAATGCACAATCGGTCCACTGTATTCCTTTCAGGGGATGAAATTTTGCTGAATGTGTCCAGCATGGTGTGCTTATTGTTGGGATAATGTTATCTGAATTGTAATTCATCATTTTAGAACCTAAAATTAAGATGGACAATTACAGTAGTGTAAGAAATAAACTGGTGTCGGTATTTTCATACAGTATGTTGGAGGTTTTTACAAGGAAAAAAACCTTTTGAAGAAAACACCTTAATCCATGTTAGGACTGACTTGCATTCCCCGGGGTCACAAACTACAAGTTCTGTGTGTTTATGGGAGTTGCTGTTGGAGAGGTTGCATGCCTGCATGGTGTTAGTAACAGGCAGCCTCCCTGCTGGCAAACACGGTTTTCAGCTTTAGAAACTATGATTGCAACATGCAAGTTGTGAGAGAAGGGGAAAGAAACTTCTCATCACTTACTTTTCTAGATATCTTAAGGTGATCATTGTGGCAGCTGTGAGAAAATGCGAATTAAAACTGCCCTGTAACAGGAATAAACCGAAAGCAATAGTATTATCTTATTTATTTATATTTACATGCATTCTGCCTTTAAAACATAATTTTAAGCATATGTATTTTATTCTGACATGACCCATAAGTGTGGATGCCTCTGAACTCATTAGGAAAATTGCTTTAGCTAAGACTCAGAGTAAACCTGTCTTACTGAGCACTTTTTAGATATTTGCCATTTGTTGTTAACTCATCTAAAAACGTGGTAGATTAAATGTGTTCAATATGTGTCAGGAAATCCCATCTGCTTGTAAAGGATTTATTAGGTGAGCCGTAATATAACAAAGCATTATGGTACTTAGTAATTGTACTACTGAGTTTTGAAGCTTGTCTGGATGTCCCTGTGGATCTGAAAAGTGTTCAAACAAGAACCTGAAGTTCTGGGGCACGTTGGAATTGAAGCTGGCAAGACTTTGGCAGTAGAAGCAAGTCTTTTCGGAAATCAAGAGTTACTTAGGCCCAAGCACCAAAATGTCAAACTGCAGCTATTTGACTGGTTTTTACATCTGATACTAACAACCACACCCTGCTAAGGGAAACTTCTTAGGGTGACTGAGCTGGGAATCAGGCACGTTCTTTCTGTGAAGTAGCTGTTACTTGAAAGCTTTAACCTAGAAAGCTTTTCCAAACTTAAATTGTTCTGAAAGAAGAGATTGAGTTACTGTTCTGGTTATCTGTCTGAGTCTTGGCTATGTTTGTCAACAAATGTTCTCTTCTGGTGGACAGTAATTTTTTTTTTTTAATGAAAGAATCTAATTTACCTTGCTCCAGCTGGAATAGACTGCAGGGGCTTCATTGCTGGCTGATTGGATCAAGTATTTATGTTTTAATTGGATGCTAAATAATTTGCTCTTCTGTACCACAACTGAAATAATGGTGTTTTGTAGACTCTGAATTAGGCAAATTTGGAAGACAACCCACCCCTGCAACTGCTGCCTGCATGAGTAGATGCTGAATGCTGTTTGGAATTACAGATGTGGGGTGGGGTATGTTTTTTCATAAACTGTTGCTGTAGTATCTTGAGAAGAAAGCAAGCACCCTTAATGAGTTCAGAGACACTAAAGTAGTCCAGTGGAGTAGCTGTAAGCAGTAAAGATTTAATAATTCTGTGTAACTTCTCCACCATGTCACACTGTCACAAGTTTTCTCATATGTAAATGCAACACATCAGGTAGTACCATCAGCAGTTGCAGGGATAAGAAGCCTGATCTGTTTTCTTTCTTTCTCTTTCATTCTCTGTCTCTGTTCCCCTTTCTTTCTTCTCCTTCTTCTTTTTCTTCCTTATATCTCTAAGCTGAGTTCATGACCATCCCAAACAGCTTCATGGGTAGAAAATCAGATATAACAAAAAAAAAAAAAAAAAAATTATTGCAGACATTTAACTTTTAAATTACAGACTATCGATGGTCCCTGCGAAGTCATAGTTCACACGTGGGAGACTCATCTGCAACCACGATCAATTACCCCTTTAGGTATGGGCATCAACTGCATCTGTTTGAGGCATATGCATAAGATTACTAATATGCTGCACACTGGTTTAGAGGGATTGATAAGTATAGTTTTAAAATATTTAAGTTTATTAATGTGTGGGAGGTGTAGACTTTTTCTTTGCGCAACATGGGCCTTACTCTCAAAATGTAAGTATACGTAAGTGGCTTAAAGATGGAGTGGATTTGAAATTCTTTGCTGTCATCCTTAAGATTATGTGGGTTGGTTTTTTTTATTGATTTGGAATTGTAATAATTTTCTGTAAGTTTAATTCTTTGAGAATAAGGATCCATATTATGTTTTTTTAGAGAAAATGGGGGGGAGGGTGTGGAGTCACTGCTGGTTTTGTTTAAGTACTCTTTAATTAGTAAAACTTTAAACAAAAAACTTTTAATAAGGCTTCCTTAAGTAAATGGATTAATGTAAATAGAGACATGAATGGACTTATGTACCTGGCAGTTTAGTGGAAATGTATTTTGCTGGAAGAAAAGGTGGCATGCAGACCTGAAGTTACTAATGCTTTTCTGAACAGGGAAAAAGCTGGAGGTGTAAGAGAGACTGAAATAAGCTTTGAAAGTAGCTTGTAGTTTAGATCTCTCATGCTGCTATGGGATGGCATGTTTTATGCAATGTGTTTTCTAGGATAATATTTCCTTCACGTTTAGGAGTTCACATCTATTAAAACATAATGATTTGAAATAATGTCTTTTGGAAAGAAGGTGGTGTTAAAGCAACTGTTTGTTAATCAGGAATAGCACCATGATCATGTTCTTGCCCTTTTTTTTTGCTTTTTATTTCAGTTGAATTAGTTGTGTTTCTATTCCTGCGAGATTGTTTCTATATTTGTCAGTAATTGATAGGGGAAGCAGCCTATCCTCTGCTAGGGTCTAGACTTTCTCTAAATTTAGATAATCTCATTCCAAATAGTTAGGATTTTTTTTTTTTTTTTTTTACAAGTAGTACTCAATGCTTCACCTTTAAGAAAATGCAGCAAACCCAGTATGTTTGTACTGGGTAATTATAATCCTAAATTGTTGGCTGTGGTTATTAAAAAATGAGGTCAGGCCCATGATTCTTCTTAGGGAAAAAAAAAGAAAGGGATTAATTGCTGTAGAGGCAAAAATTTGTGATGATTTATGTTTTGAGAAATGTGTGCTTTGTTTAGACTACTTCTGTTAATGCTGGTGAATTTGCTTAGTGCCTTAAGATTTCAGTTATTAAAGCTTTGAAAAGGGTAGGGATAAAAGTAAGTGTGACCTGAGTGTTTTGCATGTTTCATGCTAGGCTGATTTCTGTCATGTGGGCAGAATAAGCAATTTAATTGTGACTAACTTGATTTAGCAGCTTGAAGTATAGATGTGCAGGAGGATAACTTTCTTGTATGTTTGCAAGAAACTTTAATGTCCTTGGCATTACTCTGGCAAATAAAGCATCTTAGATATTAGTAGGATGTAGATATCAGTAAAATACTGCAGCAAACCAGAAAATTATGCAACCTTCTTGCTCTTCTCAGTTCAGATTACTTTAGGTAAAATGTGGCATTCTGTGTGTTGACTGTTTTTTTTTCTTGCAGAAACTAAGAAATAGCCCAAGTTGGGATAAATCTTTATAGAAGGTTGCAAAAAACATGCTTCTTTGGCTGTTTCAGTTTTCTTGCCTTTTTTAGATACACTTTTTAGAAGTGTGGTGGAAAAGTAGAATTAATTTAACTTGGCAATGATTTTTTAAAATGTGAATACTAATTAGATTTTTGTTTTATTCTTTTCCCCTCCTTTTAATTCTAGAAGATGAAATTACTGTTGACGATGGTTTCTTTGGAATCCATAGTAAGTGAGACATATTGACCTTTACTCTTTCCCATAAATTTCTTTAAACAAGATTGAGTCTTGTAAATGAAAAATATTTGAAATCATAAGTTTTAAGATTTGCCTGTGATTGTTTTCTCTGCTTATACAGTTACTTTTGTGTCCAGCATTTGTGAATTCCCATGCAGGCTTTAATCCCTTCTACTGTTAATGAAAGACTTCTGAGAAGAGTTGAAATGTTGTCACTCTGATGGTGTTAAAGGTTGAAATTTGCAAATTTTAAGTCATGAGCATGTATTTTTGGAAATACAGAATAGACTTGGCTTTCTCTTAATACCTAGCTTAGAAAAACTCTCCATGCCCAGAAGGACATTATCACTTGCACTAAATGTCCACAGCCTGCCTCCTCAGTTAGACGTGTCACTGCCAAAAGGCTCTTATCAGCCCAGACCTTGTGTTCGTGTGTGTGTATGTGTCTCACTTCTGGCAGTTCTGACCCACCTCTCTCTCAATCCTGTGACACTTAAGGTAACTCTTTATCGTCTCTTATACATCTTGTCTTAAAGTTTTTCCCTTTTTCCTCATATCCTCATCAAACCAGAGGTTTAAGTGGGAACTCTTCAATACCGTGGGCTCTGCTTCAGCACCTGGTTTGGTGGCTTGGTGCTTGCTGGTCATGCTGCTTGTAGGCTTTCCTGGTCCTGATGGTGAGGTTGAGGATTCTCTTCTGTGCTTTGTTTCCCCATCAACACTGTTGCTGTTCCCTGTCCTGCAGACTTACACAGCTTTACTGGCATTGATTTTGATCAGCTAATTTGACACCCGTGTCTCAGCAGAAACGGGGAGCCTCTAATTAGAGGCTTACGAGTCTTCAGAATTCCAGTGTTATTCTGTGTATTGAGAGATCCCAGGGCAAAGGAATCTTATGTTTGCCTTTGGAGGCTTAATTTAGCCCTTGATAGCATATATAAAATTACACTGGAATACTTAGTGCTCTCCTGCAGACAGTGTACACGTGATCATTGTTCCTATTTAATGCCCTTAGAAGTGCAGTATCTGTTTTCCGTTCTGGGTAGTTCAGAAACACTGGTGAAAGGATGCACTCAACAATTGCTCTTGAAATACTGTAGGATAAGCTAGTGATAAGGAGGATTGTCTGGAAGATGATATTAGAGGAACTGTATTTATATGCTTGTATGTTCAACTGTCTAGATCTCCCTAAAATAAGTTACTAAAGTGCCTACTATTGTTTGATTTTTGATAGATGGTATTGAAACT
The DNA here is from genome assembly GCA_013399855.1 of Oxyruncus cristatus. NCBI lineage: Eukaryota > Metazoa > Chordata > Aves > Passeriformes > Cotingidae > Oxyruncus > Oxyruncus cristatus. The sequence goes on from VXAY01004849.1 coordinate 50,549, forward strand.
GTGGATGCTGGGTGGTTGACATGTCAAACAGAAATAAGATTACGTCTGCATTATTCTGAGAAACCCCCTGTACTGATATCTAAGAAGAAATTTAAAACATCGAGGTTTAGGTAAGAGCCTGCTCGTCTCAGTATGCAGTTTATCTAATGTTAATTCTCAGTACTACTGTTTCTGCTGTACTTAATTAATGTAGCCTTTAAATTAATTTTGGGTTGCTAATAGGGGTGTACTATCAGGCCACTTTCAAAGTATTTAAGCACAAATACTTGCTCCATGCTTGTGTTTTGTACTTCTTGCTTTTTGGCTGGAACTGCAGTGTTCCTACATAATTCTCTGCTGTTAATTTCGGCCTTGTCAAGTGGAAGGTGTCCCTGCTTACAGCAGTGGGTTGGAACTGGATGATCTTTAGGGTCCTTTCCAACCTAAACCATTCGGTGATTCTGTGATACTTGATTTCTTAATGTTTTTTTTTCCAATTTTGATTCCCCCTCCCACCAATTCCAACTTCTGATGAATGGGAAGTTTAATTAAGAATTAATACTTAGTGTGCTCTCCAGAGCTTTGTCTTTTCTCCTTGCTTGTTATAACTTCTGTCACTGAGATAATTCAGTGTGGAAGGTTTGCTCTGCATAATAAAGAATTCTGAATCTCGTAGAGAGGTTCATTGCTCTCTATTCATTCCTCTAGTCCAGGATTTTTCAGAAATTGCATTCAGTTTAAATGATCATTTAGGATTTCTCAAGGGACAGCAGCAGCCACCAACGTTCAGGTCTTGATGATTACTGCTGGTTTTAGTGTTTTTCATTAGCCTTTTGGCATTATGGGTTTCTGTCTGTGGAAAAAGGCTTTTTATTTGGCAGCCCAAATAGTTTGGTGAAGTGCCATTAGTTCAGTTTTCATATTTATCCAAGCTCAAGTTTTAGTAGTGACTTGAGCACTTGAATCTGACTAAAATATGATTTAGACAAGGGCTACAAACTCTTGACTCTTATGAGGGCCCACTGCATGTAAGTGCTGTCCTGCAGATAGTGGAGTTGAGAAGAATTCTTGTGTTGTATGAGCTTCTGCTCAAGCTTCTTTCCAATTCTTTATCATTTTCAAGGACACTTCCGTGACCTAACCATTTGTTTTATGTTTCCGGTTGAACAGAGTAAAACTGACCCTAGAAGGTCTAGAGGAAGACGAGGAAGATGAAGAGGGCCAAGAGAAAACATCCCCTACTGTACCTCAGAAAATGGCGAACACTGTGGAGTTCTCCTTAATAAGTAATAATGACTATAAATGTCGACACACTCAGCCAGACTGTGGTTATGCTTTGCAGCCAGACCGATGGATAGAATACACAATACAAACCATGGAGCCTGATAACTTGGAATTAATCTTTGACTTTTTTGAGGTACGTCTGTTTACCCCTAAGAAGCAGCTCCAGGTCTGCCTTTGAGAATTAGATTGAATTACTGTGAAGATTTCACTCTTGAAACGGGGCCACTGCCTGATATTGTTGGATCTTCTGGATTTGTTTACACAAGTATGAGACTATTGGCTTCCAGCCCATTTTGCAGAAAGGTTTTGTGAGTCTCCTTGATGTGGCACAGAAAGTTTTTTGGTTCTGCTTATTTTGATGTCAGTGCAAATTAGACTCAAATCTCTGTGTGTGGTATTGTAGTTAGGTTGGTTTGATACTTCTCCTTTACCAGAGCTAAGTTTTGCATCTCCTGCTTGATCCTGAACAACGTGTATATGAACTAGTTATATCAGAATTATTTAATCTAAATTTTTATGTTAGATTTCTCTGAACTAACAGGTGCAAATTAAAACTGGATTCTCATTATCTGTTATTTTGCACTCTGTTTTTCACCCTGAAAGATCCTAATATTCAAAGTTCATTTTAAAAGAAAACAACTTTTTATCTCATCATACTGCATGTATGCAGAAGAAGGTTTTAAGAGTTCTCTCTTTGGCATGAAAATGCCCTTAAGATCACTTACCCTTAAAATTGTAAAGTGTCTATATAGTTCCTTGGCTATGGTCAGGTGCACGTTCTGCATATTAGTTGCCTTTCTCCTTCCCTGGAAATGAATACCAAGTTATTTTAAGCACGTATGTTATTCCAGTTAATTTTTGTTCTAAATACGACTTGGGCTTCTTAGAAGACAGACCATTTCACATGTGCAGTTTTGACCTGAAAAGCTTGTCAAATCTAAGTTTTTCAAAGACAATTGTGAGTTTTTTAGATTTCCATCAAGATTTTCATATTACTGATAGTAATTTGCAACACGCTTACGTTAAACAATTTCAGCCTGAAATCAGCGTTTTCTGAATGCACAAGAAACTTGCTGCATCAGTGCCTGTTTGGGTCTTCCTGAGGAGCAAGGAAAAAGAGTTTGTTTAGAATTCTCACCTACATGTAACAGTAAGGGTTTTGTGTTTTTTGTGGTTTTTCTTTTTTTTTTTTCCTTTTTTTTTT